>JAPEVG010000011.1:54732-223403 GCA_029747595.1 Trametes cubensis
AACTCTTCCTCTTGCCAAGTGCCTRCTCTTGTCGGACCCGGGCTGTGATGTCAGACGCCGGAACGCGCCTGCGCGGCGCAGCGTCATCCAGGTTTGCTCCCTAACTGCGTGTTCGTTACTGTTAGACATCTCTCGCACTGGTAGCTCGCAGGTGRCCATCGCTGCCAATCGCTGAACCGTATTCCTTCATTCTTGTCCCAGCGAAATCTCTGACCGTACACGCAGCGGCAGGCTARGAGAATGCCGCAGTGGTGTACACGACAGGTCTTCCGCTGTTTCAAGTGCCTCGAACGCTTCGCGGACAGGCTGACAGGAGCAGCAGGACCTGTGTTCGTCACCCTCGCCGTGGGCCTACTCTCAACAGGCTTGTTCTGCTTCAGTACGTCTGACGCCGCTTCTGACGCCATACAGCGTGGGCTAACGTGGCCATGCAACAGTCGAGGTCATCTTGCCGTCACTGCCGTGGCCATGGCTCACAACACCCGTATGCCTGCTCATCGCGCTCAACCTGTTCGCGCACTACTACTACGTGTGTACTGTATCGCCGGGGTTCGTGAACGACCCTCCGCGCTCGWSCGGTACGGGCCTTCTRTGGGCGAAGAGACGAGACGGCGCTCGAGCGCGTCCGTTGACRGGTGTACGTTGGTCGGAGGACTTGCATGTCACGCGGGCGGCGATGTCGAGATGTAGAAAGTGTGGGCAAATGAGACCAGAGGTATGTCGTCCAGTTGTCTACCATTACCGTYASACGTGAATGGGATGTGCTGAGGTGCGCCTGTGAGAGGTCCCATCACTGTAGGATATGTAACCGCTGCGTGCTCAAGTACGACCACCATTGTCCAGTGAGTGCGCACCCTTCCCKCTACYRTTCAGCGTATGTACTGAGTTGTCCGTCTGCRACAGTGTACGTGCACCCTCTACTCTCTCYACGTGCCGGACCTASCTGAGCTGGTGCCCAAGGGATCAACCAGTGTGTCGGCCTGCATAATGAGCGACATTTCGTCCTCTTCATGTAKGTGCATATTTTCGAGCGAAACGACGGTTTCCTGACATCTTYACAGGGTCTATCTGGTCGTCGCTTCGTTCTGCTACGCGTTCTTTGGCTGGCAGCATGTGCTCCTCGGCCTCGGCTGGTTGAATGTGCGCAGCGTTTTCCCCAGGCGCACGCGGAACATGCTGACGCGCATTCGTTCGTTACAGCAACCATGGCCACACTTCGCACCGCCAATGGCGTTCCTCCTGACGTACATCCTTGCGGTCGTGCTGTGCCTCGCGGTCTCTGCCATGGCCGGCTGGCATTTATACATGGTCGCTGGTGGTGAAACGTCGGTCGAGACGCAGGACCATGAACACTATCGCAAGATTGCGAAGCAGAGAGGAGAGGTTAGTACAATTCGTAGTCTACTCACTTTCCAGGCACCGCTGACTTAATATCAGACATTCGTCAACTGCTATGACCTAGGGTAAGTGGATTCATATGCGACTAGCCAATGCAGCGCTCATATACCATGCGTCCTAACGTAGATGGCGGAAGAACCTCGAGCTGTTCTTCAACATTGGACCAAACGGATAGTTAGTGCCGTTCCCTCCGTATTATGTGGCATAGCTAACGCCACATAGCCCGACATATACGCTCTTACTCCCACTCAGAATAGAGCCATATACTGATGGCAGGGCGTGGGCGCGAAGGCCCGGTGTAGAACAACACCTAGGCGTAAGGCCAGGCGAGGAGCTCACTGACGAAGACGACGAGAATTAGCACTTTGCAGTGTTCTCCAGCTGCTAATCAAAGAGATCGCTTTCATCTGAACTATGCTATCAAGTGAGTGTGTATTCCATATTTTCGCTGAAAGATGACAACTTGCCGGGGCCATACGACCCTTCGGAGTGCTCAGCGACCTGCCATGCAGCCTTGCTAGCGGCGCTCGGGAAGGAGAATGACTTACGTCCGGCTTATTCGATGCGAGCGCAAGAGTCTCGCAATCTCCCACTGACTTTCCTCCAACGATATCCCCGTTTTTCAGCATACTGATCAGAACCTCTCTCACCCCCAGGCACCATTGAATACTGTTGTCGTACAAGCTTAGTTTCCTTGTAATTTATTGGCACGCATTTTGGCCAGTCAGCCATGTCATGGACGTCCAGCGAATAGTGAGGGGCATTATATGAGCAGTAAGGATACACATTGTGTATAGGGGGATGTATCGTCTCAGGGCACTTCGTGTGCGCTGACCGTAATGTCTCGGCCATTTGCTCGTACGGATCGTCGCATACTGTCTCGTGGTAATGGTTTCCGCATGTCTGCCGATCCGGAGGGGGTTCATCAGCCTCATGCCCAATCTGAACACGACAGCACGAAATTCACGCACCGAATCCATCCTCTTCGTCTCGCGGGTTGAACCCCAGCCCGAGATTGCTATAGTATTCCTTCACGCGCCGGTACACGCTGTACCCGAAGCCCTCGTACATGTTGATCGCGGCGGTGTTCACGCAGCGCACGTAGAGGTCGACGAAGTAGCCGCGGTAGTTCTCGTCTGACACTTGCTCGAGCCAGGCCATGAACTTGCGCGAAAGCCCGAGTCGGCGGTATTCGGGAGCGACGCTCAGCGCGGTGACGTGCCCATGTCGCTCGGTGCCTGCACCCTCAGCCTTGCCCATGACTATACAATGCAGTAGATAAGACATGGTGTGTTGTATGAAGGGGCAGGGAGGGTGACTTGCCATAGCCCATGATGCGACCTTGAGGTGTCTCCTGGACGGCGCACATGTCTGGCCAGCGAGAGAAGTAGCCCAGGTAGAAGTTGATAGCGTACTGAGTACCGCACAATTCAGCTTCCATGTCTTTCTTATGGGTAGACAAACCAGGTACGCACTGTCTCTGTCCATAGGTCAAGGTTTCTGCACGGACGACCTATGTCAATACGGCACATCGAGATGGACAGATGTGCGGTACTCACATGTGGTTGAACTTGAACATGTCAGTCGCTCGGAAAGGCCGCAGAACGCTCATTTTGGGATAGATATGTTCAGAACAGAGGTTTTGTGGGTGTGGAGGAGGTAGGCGTGAGGGAGACAGAAGTCAGGGTACGGATTGCGCTCGGCTAGCCTGTGCATGCGAGCTTCCCCGAGGTAAGTGATGACTTGGTTCGGTGTGGAAATACAAACCGAACCAACGGCAAGGAACGCTCACCCTGATTAGAGTAAGTAACAATTAGATGACCTGAACCAATCACTTTCCTGTGGGGTCTAGACCTTCAAGTGCAGCCATACTTCATTGCGTCTTTACACATCTTATTTCTCATCCACACCCTGCTGCGAACATCCTCTTGTTGAACATGGTGTCTTCCGCCTTACTTTGATGTTCAATATGCTCTCTATCGCTCCTCACGAGACTCAGCCATCGTTCCACTCGTCTTGGGGGACCTGAACTCGTAATATTTGCTGACGTGAATCCACATACGATGAACGCGTGCATATTCTCTCGAGCTTGTTCATCACACCCTTCCTTGGAATCCCCATCGCCTTCAGCTAAGACCTCCCCAGTCTATGTTCTTTCCCTTCTTGACTGAATCTACCGCGCCTGGATTCTCGATGGCTACTTCTGTTGATCGTGCTTTGCAAGTCGAAGAGATCCTAGGCACCATCTTCCGTCACCTCTCGCCGTATGTATGGGATCGCAAGGCCGTCCTCACTGTGCCGAACCGCGTGAACCTCAACCATGGCAAAGACTTCTCGCATTTGGGCGTCGACGCGCTCCCTTGCATGGAGAACCAAACAGCCCTGGTGCAGTGTGCTCGCGTGTCTAGGACAATCGGTCCTCATGCACTCAAGGTCCTCTGGAGGACGTTGCCTGATATTCGACCGTTGCTGCATCTGTTGAACGTAATGGGTTTCTCATACGGCGATTCAGCTTCTGGGATGCCTTTTCATGTGAGTATTGAGGCATTATTTGTCAACTTGTCTGACCGGGACATTTTATAAGACATTCCCGAGTACTATCGAACTTCCTCCCGACGAGTGGAAATGGCGGCGCTACCGCTGGTATGCCTCCTGCGTCGTTGGGGTTCGGTCTGTTATCGACTACGACGCTCTCGAGGCATGGTCGGACCTAGGCGGACCTCCCCTACTTCCGAAGCTACAAAGCGCACGGTTCAGGATCGACCCTCGCTCATACAATCGCACGCTTAGACTACTCACGTCGTCCATTCGAGACCTCAGCATCAACTTCGACTCCACGAGTAGCCGTCATTGGGAGGCGTCTCGGTACACTACCACCGACGTTCTGACAGCTGCAGCACGCCTAGCTCCCGCCGTCGAAATGTTGAACATCACCTTCAGGGTCCCTCCCAAAGATCTATGCCCGGTACTTCCTCAATTCTCTCACCTCCGTATCCTTGTGGTGACTGGGTGGATGACGCCGTCACTGCATGAAGCTATCGAGTTACTCGATCACTTGGAGGTGTTATACGTGAAGCTCTATTGGACGCGGAACGCTGAGCCTAACATGCGAAACTTGCCCACTCGGCGATGCCACAATGTCAAGACTCTGGTTGCACTTACGCTCTCTGAGCCTATCACTTCGGCGCTCCAATCTACAGAGTTCCCACTTGTCGAGACTGTACGACTCGAAGTGTGGCCTCATTCAAGCGACGCGACGGACATGCTAACTCACCTCATGGGGACCCTACGTGACAATGCGCCCAAGATGCGCACCCTCACGCTTACCACTCGCTCCGCCTTTACCCATGGGGACCGTCCTCCCCCCAGGCTCGTCACAGTTATCGAGCCGCTCCTCCAACACTCTGCGCTCGAGACGCTCTCCATCACGCTGAACGACAACTACGTCTTTGCGCTCACCCGCGACGATATACTGTCCATCTCCTCGGCATGGCCTAATCTTGTCCATCTCACCCTCGCACATGCCCCGACGCGCAGCGATGAGGCGCTTCCGCCCGTGACGACCTTCCTCGAACTTGCCAACGCATTGCCGCAATTGCAAACCCTCGTCCTCTGTGCGAGGTTCGACTGCTCTGGACGCGATAACTGGCGGGATGCGTCGATTCCGCCGCATCCGCTCCGCCAGCTATTCCTAGGCCTCGATCAGGAGACTGGTTCCTATCGCCCGGACAAGACTTGGCGTGCCCTTGCCGCAATACTCGAGCGTTGTTTCCCTCGTCTGGAGTTGAAGTACGATCTCGTGCAGCCTGAGGCTGTCGGCGCACAGGCGATGGAGACTTGGCGGGATGTGCTGCATCATCTGCAAGATATTCGCAGCGGCGGGAGGAGGTCATTGAGCCCTCCGGGGTTCTGAGGTAAGTCGTGGAGGTTCGTCATCTTTGTTATAGCTCAGTAGCTCACTGATAGGTGTTCACAGATAGGACGGTACGAAGTGCGCCAACTTCACATGGTGTTTCCGCGTTACATGAGAATCGTGTTGTATACATACTCCGTGACTCGATATGTGATGTTCATTTATCTCAAGCTCGTGGTGTGTCCTGTGGATGAAGGATGAGCCTCGTCGCGCTAACCTTCGTTCAGGAGTACCGCGCGTTCCTTTGGTTGCACCGCAGAATGCCAACGGGACAAGGTTATAGCTCGACGTTCAAGCCGTTTGGTGGCTGCTCGTAGAGCTCGATCCTTTGAGTAGGCCGAAGCTACCGGAGAAGAGATGACCGTCTTGTACCCTTCCTTGGATATCGTTCGAACAAGCGCCTAACGTCACTCACATCTTGTCGCCCATAAATCTCCGTCAGCTGTCGACACCTCCTACATCCTCTACGATCCTGGCGCCGTCTGTGCTGGCAGATACTGATCTATCTAGGATTTCGCCTTCGTCTGGATCCTCCTACCGGCGAGGTGAAGACTCCCCGGGTTGCGGGTATGGAACTCGCCGAGCGTCCACTCTCCTTGCCAATGGAAGATATACAGTACTTTCTGCATCTTGATAGATTGTCAGTGGCTATGGATGGACCGTTGGCGGAAGGTATCTCTGCACAGGTATGTGGGCTAGATACCGATGCTGTGAGTGTGCCGCCCCGTGCTCATATATATAACATGGCGTAACAGGTCACTCTTGGAACATTCTACAACGCGCTATCAATGTTCTTCGGTATACGGGAGATTATGTGCATCATCAGGTGCTCTGTAGCTTACATTGACTGAAGCACTTCATAGGCCTATCTGTTGTATGGCAGTGTTGGGCCGCAGGCTTGCCGACCGTCAATCACCGCTTGTATAGCTAAGTTCTGTCGCATTCGTATTCGTATTCGGAGTAACGAGTACTGATATGTAGGCTTTTTTTTAGGCGTGCGGCTGCGAGTATATCTATCCCCTACTCCAACGACGAAACTTGACCAGCGATTCTCTTCACTTTCGCCCTCACCCCTCAGCTTCAGTCGATGGTTGCGTCGTGGACAATCTACGCTGAGCGACTTTTCCCGCTGGGGTACGGTTATCCCCTATGGTGTCCCGGGCCTTCACTCGAGTTTGGCGAAATTCAGATCGGCGATGTGGGATACCGCGCTTTCGGCCACTTCCACTTCCTCTTCAATTGCTTTCATCCGGCTGACCATCCTACAAATATCCGAGGTGTGCCAGATGGCTTTGAAACCCTAGAGATGCCTTCTGGATCTATTCAGGAGTTCCCTAACGAGCTGTCACCGACGCTTCTTAAAAGCGAAGGAATTCAATCAGTTGTCACCGATGGCCAGGGCGGTTTCAGGTGAGATCGTTTTATATTCTGGCCCTATTATTACTACGCGTATGAAGCGATTAACATCAATACTTTCAAAGCGTTTCGAGCATTGGTGCCGAAGTTGGTGCCCGGTACAAATGCACCGAACACTCGGGTGCTATGCTCCTGTTGAAGAGGTCGAGCCATCGTAGATACTTCAGCTGCNGGGGGGACCGTGGCAAGGTATATGTCGAAGAATTTGAGGAGCTGGTACGCCTTCGCTACCGACCGCTTGGGCATCGACGTCGAGATGTCGGACCTCATCTTTGTCTCTGGACACTTCAAGACTCCAGTATGGGCCGAGGCAGCGTTCAGTAGCAAAACAACTAACAGCGAGCTCCTTCTTTGTGCCGGGCTCAACAACCCCCTCGGTAGCGGTGGAGGCGGCCTTTCCGCTTCTTTTGTGCTCAGTAATTGTGACAGCCCGGTGGTTTTCCACCATCGAGGACCCATCGATTCGGATGGAAGCCAATCGACACACGAAGATTGGGATCTCTCCAATAGCGAGCGCACCACGGCTGATCAATGCATTTTCATCAATTATTACAAGATGAAATTCCGTGTTGCGCCTTTCCGACCCAGGATCATGAAAGGCGCTGCAGGACCGCACGATTTGCCTCCACGCGACGGTGACATCCCTTCAAATCGCTCCGTAGAAGATGTGGATACGGACACTGTAGACGTCTCGATTGGTGCCGATAACGTTCTTCTACACGGAGATGGTCTTGTGTATGATGAAGGGGTGAGTGCCTGTGACGTATGCGATCATCCTCTAAGCATGAATCCGGTAGATATTCGATCCCGTTGACGGCTTGCTAAACTACATATTAACAGTAGGTCTGGTATCATTGAAAACATCAAGACGCTACTTCTCATTATACCAAATAGCATTCTCAAACAGAAGCGGCTTTTGCATCTGATGAACACGCTTGCTTGTATACCAGTCAGGTATGTGATAGACAACGTCGTACTAGTTGTACCGGGTCTGAAGCAGTGAATCAAATTAGATAGCAGACGGGTCCCTGGCCACCGGAATACCGCTGACAATCTCGGATGGAGGTAACATTTACTCACTGTTTGTTTGTAGCAGTATATGCTAACCCTGGTTACACAGTCGGCCAGCCCGTGTTGAAGAAATCGTCACATCGGAGTGCCAGAGCAGGATTCGAGTTATATGATGCAGCCTCTCCGATTGCGTCGTCACAGGCCCATGCTAGAGACTCAGTGCGCGAGGGATCATCGGGTTCGTTCAGTTTCCAATTATATACCTCTCTCAGAAAGAACACTAACACCCCACCAGAATGGGTCAGATCACTCAATGAATTCTGCCAGCGGAACAATACGTTGCAGGAAATGGTGTGGCGCTCTAATACATTGGGACCTAGGAATGCAGCGACACATGTCGAATCTGTGCACTGTGAGCATTCCAGCTTCTTGAAGCAATACTTCGCTTTGACTTGCCATTACCTGTACTATAGTCAATGGCGTCGAGTACGGAAGGGGTCAAGGTAGAAGCAGGCGAGCAGCCAAAGAAGTAGCAGCGGAGATGGCCCTGAAGGCGTTACATGCACAGAAAGCTCACGAAAAGAGGTAGCATGTATCTCAACACGTATCTTGGAATGTCTATAACATCGAAGCAGGTTGGGATTGATGAGGGCTTGCCACACAGCATTGGGTGCGATGCAAAGACTCGGTGGCCTGGGATATAGGACTTTTCAGATGAACCAGCCTCGGGCGATAAACGTACTTACAGTATAGCCACCGCCACAGGCGTTCGATAAACAACTTTGAACAAGCGCCAAACAAGTCTCACCGTGCACACCTGTGCTGCTGCACACTCGGCGGCCTTCAACAATCCGTGGTGATTACTGTGCAAGACCTGGATTTTGCACGGACCTGTGCTCGACACCCTATCCGATTTCCAAAAGCAATCCTTACGCACGCCACAGAGTCGCGAATGTCTTTCCGTCGAACCTAGCGGCGTTGAGGAAGGCGATGGCGTACTATGATCAGCCGAGTACTACCTCCCAGATCCCGGTAGAAATGGGAACGAGCCGCTTGCCGACCAATCTCCTTGCTTCTGCGGTATATATGGGCGAATTTCGTATCATGGATTGCGGCGTATCGATCCTGATGGGTGTCCGGGGCGCCAGGTACGTAGGTCAGCTGGTACGGAGTATAGTGCCGTAGAGTGCCACGGTGGGCGTATTCCGCGAATTGACAAACCTTGCATAGCACCATGGGGAGACCTAGATCGCCAGAGCATGTACAGAGAGCCGTACACCCGTTTGCGCCTCGAATCCGCAATACTATCCAGGAGCTCGTAATCAGTCGTGTTTTGACATAAGTAGGTTCGAGCGCGCCAGTGGCATGACCAATACACCGGCATATGGTGTGGCATCAAGCTTCATTGGAATCGCCGCGCGGTAGGTGGTACTTGACGCTACACGTCAATCTACATGGCCATCTGACTATAGGGTTCTGCCATGGGCTAGCTAAGAACCCGGCGACGGGCGCACGGCGGCGGCCTTGAGCCTGCCCAGACGCTGAGCATGCTATACTACATGTACAGCTAGGCTCGTCCCGAAAGCAGCACAACACCAACATTCCCCCCGCCCACTCACCCCCGTAGGCATCGGCATCCCTCACCTTCACATGGACGCTCCGTCGAGCCTCAAGGCTTCTTCTCATACAAGCCCCCAGTTCTCAGGAGCTGAAGCCGATCAAGCACCGGACGAGACGAAAGGGGTACGTCGTATGGAACGCAGGGATATCGTATTCATACTGAGCCTAATGTGGATGGGTAATCATTAGATAGAGTTGAATGGGGTTTCGACTGCCCAGGATTCTGTGTGGGGTGCGGAAGAGGGTAGGTCGCTTTCACACACCGCCCTCGCGTGGTGCAGTGCACTAACTCAGTCCTTACAAGTCATCGAAGCGTATGCGAAGGCCACGAAGCCGACCCCGACGTCAGCCGAGGATTGGCCTATGGCATTGAATGGCTTCTGTCAGTCAAACAGAAAAACAGTCTGCTGGACAATGTCATCGTTGGGTCCAATGAACATGGTGATATGGACAGCGACGGTTTCTAGTGAGCATCCCAGCACTATCGAGCAGAGCATCGTTTTTGATCCCCGTGATACGGCGCTGCACTAGTCAACGGTTCTGAGTATGGACGGGGAAGTGCGCGGACAGCAAGACAAGCCAAGCAGATAGCAGCAGAGATGGCTCTCCGAGCTCTATGGAAATTGAGATAGTGTAGGGGTGCACTGCCGTCCCCCACAATTGGACAGAAAATCGCCATTGTCCAGTACCGCACGCGTACCTCAGACTCAACTCAAACGTGTTTCTCTTCCAACAGCCAATCCCACGACATAGTCCAGCAGCGATATATACATGACGCACATTTACCTTCCGGTGACATCTTACACACAAATCCTGTACATCCCATCCAAAACGTGACCTTCTTGATCCCCTTCGTATCCATCGATCCCACCAATCCCGTCCGCCGTCATCTGCTCAAGCAGAGGCCCCCGCGCCATCCCGGTACCACCTAGTACCACACGTCCATGCGCACTAAGTTACTTACGGTGGCTACACGGCTACGGGCGCTCGATAAAGCACTTTGAACAAGCGCTCAATAAGTCTTAGCGCTAGCGGCCTTAAGTTCAACAACTTGCCTGTCGGCACCACTGCACCAAGACCTGGATTCTGCACGGACCTGTCCTCGACACCCTCTCTGGCATTCCAAATATTCACGCACGCCGCAGGGTTGTGAATGCCACTTCGTTGAACCTGGCGTTTGCTTCAAGTGTTCCCAGTCCACCGGAACCAGGGATGCCTTGAAGAAGGCGAAGACGATCCTGGTGGAAATGGGAACGAGCCGCTCACCGTCCAATCTCCTTGCTTCTGCGGTACGTATGTACTATGCGCGCGTTTCGTATTATGGATTGCAGCGTATCGATCTTGATGGGTGTCCGGGGCGCTAGGTACTATGGAACTGACAAAAACTCGCATAGGGCGGTGAAACCCAGTCAAGCTTTCAGAACATGTACAAAAGTCCGTACACCCGTTTCCACCTCACATTCGCAATGCTTTCCAGGAGCTCGTAATCAGTCTTGTCTTGACATTAGTTAGAGCATGTCAGTGCCATGACCATGCACTGGCATCTTCGTTGGAATTTACCGCGCGGTAGGTAGTACAAGTTGACGCTAACACGTCAATCTACAAGGCCATCTGACCATAGGGTTCTGCCATGGCCTATCTGAGAACCCGCTGACGAGCGCGCTGGCAAGGCGGCCTTGAGCCTGCCCAGACGCTAAGCATGCTATACATGTACAGCTAGGCTCGTCCCGAAAGCAGCACGACACCAGCACTCTCCTTGCCCCCTCAACCCCGTAGGCATCGGCGTCCCTCTCCTTCGTATGAACGCTCCGTTGAATCAGGCTTCTTCGTATACCGACGGTCAGCTCTCGGAAGCTGAAGCCGATACTAGTAAAGCACCGGACGAGATGAAAGAGGTAGGTCGTACTGAACGCACGGACATCGTATTCATACTGAGCCTAACGTGGATGGGTAATCATTAGATAGAGTTGAATGGGGTTTCAACTGCTCAGTAGTCTGCGTGGGGTGCGGAAGAGGGTAGGTCGCTTCCGCATATCGCCCTGGCGTAGTGCAGTGTACTAACCCAGTCCTTATACTGGCCCGAACTAGTCATCGAAGCGGACGCGGATGCCACGAAGCAGACCCAGGAGTCGATCGACGCTTGGTCTAGAGAATTGAACAATTACTGTCAGTCAAACGGAAGAACGCTCTCTTCGTCGATGTCACCGTCAGGCCCAATGAATATGGCGACATGGACAGTGACGTTTCTCAGTGAGCATCCCAGCACTGCCGAGCAAAGCATCATTCTTGATCCACGTGATACTAGTCGACGGTTCCGAGTACGGACGAGGAAGTGCGCTGAGAGTGAGCCGAGCCAAGGAAATAGCAGCCGAGATGGCTCTCCGAGCTCTATGGAGCATGAGATAGTGTAGGGATGCACTGTCGTAGCCCACCATTTCACAGAAAACCCACCCTACGCGTACCTTGACCCAAACGTGTTTTTCTTCCGACTGCCAATCCCACGACATGGTCCAGGAACGATACATACATGACATAACGCACACATACATTTACCTTCCGATGACATCTTACACACAAATCCTATACATCCCATCCAAAACCTCAGCTCCTCAATTTGCATCAATCCCCTCAATCCCACGGACCCCATCCGCCGTAATCCGCTCAAGCAGAGGCCCCAACGCCATCCCGGTACCACACGTCCATGCGCACAAAGTTGTTGTACACCTCCCCGGACGCGAGGAGCGTGTCCTCGCCCGTCGGGCCGCGCGTCTGCGGGTGGATCCACGCCGCGAGCGGTGCGTGGAACTCGAGGAACGCGGCAGCTGTGCGACGCGGACGACACGAGTGTCAGCTTGGCTGTATATCGCGCGAGAGTGAAGTGGGGAGAGAGAAAGAGGGGGGACGTACTGCCTGGGGGGTATCCGTCGCCGACGGCCCCGGAGCCGCCGTGGATCTTCTTCCGTGCGCCCTTCTCGGGCACGGACAGGTTGTTCGAGTAGAACTGCACGCCAGGCTCTACGGATCGAGGTGTCCAGCATGAATACAACAACACGGAGCACTGGAGGGGAATGTAGGAGAGACGTACGGTTGGTCGCGAAGCCTACGCGGAGACCGCTCTTGCCACCGGCAAGCGAGGCAACTTCCTCCGCTGCAGGACCGTCGCGCGACAGTGCTGCACCGACGAGGTCGAGTTCGGGCTTGAGCTCCGATGCGGGCATGATCGAGGGCGGCGGAGGCACCGAGCGGGGAGAAAACACGTAGAACTCGTCTATCCCGACCAGATTGAAATCGAGGGGACAGTTTGTCAGGGACGCCGGTGAGAAAAGCAGACAATTCACATCAAAGTCAGTCGTGTCACGTACTAGCCTCCCAAGAGATCGGGCAGGGAAAACGCGTACCGTATCCACGCTCGGGGAAGCGCTCGCCAATGCGCCCCGAGGCCTTCTCTGCGTGGGCGTGGTGCGTACCAGTGACGGGGAGTAACGTTCCAGTCGACAGCCCTTCTGAGTTGAGTTCGATAGTATGATCAGCCTGGGCGCACCAGACGTCGGTCAGTTACACAAACGATGATGCAATCGCGACTGTGGGACGTGCCTTTATGGAGATCGTGTGATCCTTGACGCTCAGGCTGTCGGGTCCGTCTTGGAGAGACGCGTCGAGGTTGAAGCCCCAGTGCTATCGTGGTTGAGCGTATATATGGCGCAACAACACACAATGAGGGGATCGATTGATGTTCAGGATTGCGAACGATAAGCCCAGTGGTGCAAAGTGGCACATACCTGCGTGAGGTTAATGGGTGTAACCTTGTTCTCGTCCAGGAGCTTCGCGCGGTAGACAAGGAGCACGCTGCCAAGGTTCCACTCCTTCTTGCCATCTGCGGTCTGGCCGGGTCCGCCTTCAGGCTGCGCGAGGCCGACAAGCGCCTCAATGAGCAGCCGGCCGGGGTATCCTTCCTCACCGTCTTCCGATATGCGCCTAAAGATGATGGATGTGGGGAGACGCGTTTGGATCGTCGCAATCTCAGCGGGGGTGAAGAGCTCCGCGGTGGACGGATCGGGGAGGGGCTCCCATGGGTATGCGTCGAAGCCCTTGGGGCCGCCGTGCAAGGAGACGGTGGGAGCTTCGTTGGGCTTGGGAGCGACGACGGAGTGGACGCCGTTGCGCTCGATGGCGAAGGAGCCGACGGGAAGGCGGTTGGCGTAACGGCCGATGATTGTGTTGGTGTACTTCTGAGTGATGTGACCGGTAGGGTCCTCGGGGCCGATCAGGATGTCGTGGGTCTGGGATGGGTCAGTTAAGCGTTATTGTCAAGTAAGGTGTGATATTACCTTGCCATCTGCCTGCACGAAGAGGCGATGGAGGGTGAGCCCAGCAGGGAGGACCTGTAGATTCGGTGGCGTCAGTGGTGCACATATGTCGGAGTTCTTAGATGGGCATTACCTCGAGTGCAAGCGATGGTGTAAATGAAGGAAGAGTAAGGAGAATAGGATTGAACGAGGGGTCAGAGGGATCTGCCATTGCACTGGGAGAGAGGGTGAAGGAAGAGAAAGGCGGAGGACCACAGTGACTGACCTCCACATTTCAGACAGCCATTCCGAGATTATCGGACACCCGGTCCGACCCAATCTAGGACCGCCGGCCCGCTGGTTTGATCTTATCTCTGCCACGCCATCTCCGACATTTTCGCCGTTCCGTCCGTGTCGATCATCGTCTCAACCCTCCTCCGCGTCATGAACCTGCCCTCGTCCGCCCTTCGTTCAAGAACGCTGCGCACAGAGTGACTGAATGTACGACTGCGCATACACACGGTCTGGTGGTGTCCATAGCTTTCTTCGATGACTACAAGCCTCGGCCTCCGAGCTCGACCAAGTCCGTTCCTCGCGCTTATTCATCTCTCCCGCTACGCCAGATGGCGTCACCCCCGGTGCACTCTCAGGCCCGCCACCCTCCAGTGATCACAGCGACGACGGCAACTCTCGAAAGATCCAGCTTACACACCTGTCCGGGGGGTGTGCGGGGCCCACCACTGCTTCCGACCATGGGAGAATGCCTTAGACACCATATATAAATCCTCGTTCTAACATCCCCACAAAGCCCAGTACGACTTCACCCACGACCCACTTCACGCCCACACAACTCCTTCCAACACCACACACCTCGTCACTTGACTACCAAGCACATCTCATTGGCCATGTCTACCACAAAGACTCAGAAGGCGCTCATCTTGCCCGCTAAGCAAGGCCAGTGGCAGATCGGCGAGTCTCCCGTACCCACCCCGGGTCCGAAGGACGTCGTCGTGAAAATCACAGCCACCGCGCTCAACCCTGTCGATTGGAAGATTCAAACATACGGCTATTTCATCACCAACTTCCCCTATGTCGGTGGCACTGACGCTGCCGGCATCGTCGAGGAGGTCGGGTCCGAGGTCACCAACTTCACCAAGGGCGACAGAGTGTAAGCAGAGTCTACTTGTGCTATCTCCGAGGTTTGCCATTGAACGGGTTTGCTCATACGCCCGTTTCCACAGCTTGTTCCAGGGATGGTTCGAGAACCCGAAGGCGACTTTCCAGCAGTATGCCGTCGTTCCCGCCGAAATCACGGCTAAGGTGAGCTCCCTCGTCGCTCTCCCGCCACGACGTGCATCGCGAGCTGACCTGACGCGTCATGTTAGATCCCGGACAATATCTCGTTTGACCAAGCCGCGTCCATCCCGCTCGGGCTCGCCACGGTCGTCACCGGCCTGTACAACCACGACCCGAACGGCAAGTCCGTGAACTTCCCCGCGCCCTGGGAAGAAGGCGGCAGCACCAAGTTCGCAGGCAAGCCTGCTTTCATCCTCGGCGGGTCCTCCTCCGTCGGTCAATACGGTATGTCATCCAAACGTCACACCTCTCAGTCCCAACGCGGTCCTGACTAGAATCATTCGCACCTCTCCAGCGATCCAAATGGCGAAGCTCTCCGGGTTCTCGCCCATCATCGCCACCGCCTCGCTGCACAACGAGCCGCTCCTCAAGTCGCTCGGCGCGACGCACGTCCTCGACCGCGCGCTCCCGCCCGACGCGATCAAGGCGGAGCTGCCCAAGCTCACGGGCGGCAAGCCGATCGAGTTCGTCTACGACGCGATCTCGCTCGCGGACACGCAGGCGCTCGCGTACGACGTCCTCGCGCCGGGCGGCGTGCTCCTGCTCGTCCTCCCGGACGCGATCCCGCCCGAGCTCAAGAAGGAGGGCGACGAGAAGAAGGTCGTGGGCGTGTTTGGGAACGTGCACACCCCCGAGAACAGGCAGGTCGGCGTGGCGCTGTATGCGCACCTGACGGAGTGGCTCGAGAAGGGCCTTCTGGTGGTAAGTATCTGTCTTGGCGATGTCTTGAAGCGGGAGAACGTGTGGCTGATGTTTCTACCCTGATGCAGCCGAACCGGGTTGAGGTGCTTCCCAACGGCCTTGCTGGTATCCCTGAAGGTCTCGAGCGCATGAAGAACAACAAGGTCAGCGGGACGAAGCTCGTCGCACGGCCGCAAGAGACAGCATGAGCTGCTCATGTTGTCTCATGATACCACTGGGGGACGTCTTAAGTCAGACATCGCATGTGAAGAATCAATCATCTGTATTAGTAGCCGATAGTATGTATGGACTCATCGATCCACGCACTAGGTTCTCTTACCATATGCTCCGCGCTTGAGAGCACGATTAGCAGCGTCCCTCTAGGCGAATGAAGGCAAAAAGCCGCGGAGGAGGATAGAACGCGTCGTGCACAGCTAAGTCGAGGCCCGCAAGACCTGCATGAGGTGGTTGTTAGAAGAAAGTAGACTGAAGGGGATGCTGCATTGATGTTCCCCGAAGTTGCAGTGCACAGCATGATCGACGTCGGGACCGGTGCCGTGCCTGCAGATCTATGCTTCAAGCAGACTCGCGATCTTCGAGTGATCCTCCAGTTTCCTCCTCGCAACTCGCTAGCGAAGGGAAGGTGAAGCATGACCCGGTGTCAACATCTATGGTATGAAATCAAAATCACGTTCGCAGAGAGTTAACGTTGGCGTTGACTCGGAGCAGGCCCCACGTACGTAACCGACCACCTCGGGCCCGCCTTGTACTAGTAGCGCAGCACGAGTAGAGGCGCTGAGCTGCCACAGAGCGGCGTCGAGGTGTGGTTGATCCTCTCTACTGACAACGACCATCACTGACACTGGCTGTGTGTCGATCAGGCTCCTAGTGATCACCCCGGGACCCAAACGAATGCACCCCTACTCTGAGGCCCAAGCAGAGCAAAACTCACGTGGCGGTCATGACTTAGGACATGAGCGTCCAGCCGTGGATGTAGATAGCAGGTGCGTTGCATGTTTGATCTACGGGCCTTACGAGGGCATTTGGCATTGAACCACCTGTATATCAACAGTATCAGATCCTTGGTGTGTGACGAATGTTGGGCCGGCCCCTTTGCACACGAGTCCTTCCGACGCCTAACGAGTGGAGAGGACATCCCGTACACCACCACTTGGACGCGTGTTAAGGAGTCCGCTGCTGGAGGGTGTGGGTTCTGCGGGCTGCTGGTGACCGACATGCCTGAGGACCTGGAATTGGACGAGAGCCATGGATCATTGGCTGTAACATTTATGGTCAAGTTTGGACTCGTGAGGAACCCCACTAGTACGTTCGACTTGGCGTCGACGCGCATCCAGTTTCTGGATTACGAGATCGCGGGACCTGAAGGCGAGCCCGAGTTTCTGAACAACGGGATGTGGCTCCGTACATCTCCGGGTACGTCTGTTCAGTGCCACCTTCATGCTGCAACACAGGGAAACTAACACAACGCCGTCATATCCGTAGATGATCCGGCTGCCACTGAGATCGTCGCGAGGGATCCCATACTTGAGGTCAACTCTCCCCGCTGCTATGCCTTCGCATCGGCGCAGATGGAGGATTGCGCAAAGAACCACAAGGACTGTCCCCCAATTGTGTTGGATAGTCGGCTGCCGACCCGCGTGATCGACTGTCTCGATCCCCTCCACCCACGACTCTTCGCCAGCGGAGGTAAGCGTGGCCAGTACGCTGCGCTCAGCTACGTCTGGGGCGAAGCCCAGCCGCACTCCACCTCCAAGGCAAAGCTCGACGCCTACACAAATAGTATCGACATCTCAATCATCCCGCGGACGATCCGCGAGGCGATCGAAGTGACGCACAAGCTCGGGCTGCGCTACCTCTGGGTGGACTCGTTCTGCATCATCCAGGACTCGCGCGAGGACAAGACGCGCGAGCTCGTGCAGCTTCGCCGGATATTCCACGACGCGCACCTCACCATCGTCGCGGCGTGCGCGCCCTCCGCGTCCGCAGGGTTCCTGCACGACCGACCGCCCCCCGCCCCGNAGCCCGAAGAGCCCACGTCTGCCCTATTGGTGTGCGGACGGGCGGCTCGGCACGGTCACGGCGGAGCCGTTCGTCAAGTCATACGAGTGGGACCGCGAGCCGATCAACAAGCGTGCGTGGTGCCTCGAAGAGCGGCTGATGTCTCCGCGCAAGCTGGTCTACGCGAGCGACACGCTGCAGTACCACTGCCAGACGGGCACGACCGCGATGGGCGGCGCCGTCGTGCGCGCGCAGGTGGCCGAGCGCCTGCAGAACGTCGCGTTCATGCCGGACGCGGAGGTCTTGCCGCACGTCGAGCGCTGGAACGTCGGCAGGTGGAAGCTCTTCAGCGGCGAGTGGGCGGACGTCGTCCACAACTACACGCGGCGCGCGGTCACGAAGCCGAAGGACAAGCTGACCGCGCTCGCGGGCGTCGCGGAGCAGTTCCACGGCGTCTTGCGGCATGCGGGGGACGTCGGGGTGGTCGCGCGGACGCGCAACCGGTACCTCGCGGGCTTGTGGGAGCCGACGTTGGTCAACGACCTGCTTTGGCAGCGCACGGACGAGGTGCCCTTGAGCGCGCGGCCGTCGCAGTACTACCTCGGACCTACATGGTCATGGGCGTCCGTCGACGGTCCCGTCAGCCTGCTAGCCGCATACGACGTGAGGTTGCACCCGTACCGTCTCATAGAGTCCAAGAACATCCGGTCCGCAAAAGTCGTCTCGTGCGAGGTTACCCTGGAAGATGAGCGGCTGCCACACGGCCGCGTCAAAAGCGGTCTGCTGCGACTGCAGACGAAGCTGGTCCCTACGACGTGGCGCCATGGGCTCAAGGAACCGCGCCTGTCGTATTCTTCGAAATTGGAAATTGGAGGTAGTCTTCAGATGACGGAAGCTGAAGACCTGCTAGGAAAGGACGCGGGAGTATGCGCTGCAGAGCTGTTCCTCGACAGCACCGACGAGGTGANGGGGGGAAGTGTGTGTAATACCCATCGTCTGGAATGTCGACTCGAGCCATGACTTCGAGGACGTGCACGCCGCGGGGCTGTTGGTAGCAAAGGCAGAGGGCGAAGAGCGATTCGTCCGTGTGGGCCTTTGGGAAACGCCCGAGCTGGCTGTTGTGGACGACCCAGACGAGTACCAGTCCTTGATGCAGGCGCGACTCGCCTGGTTTGAGACGTTCGAGGAGTCTACGGACCCCGGATCGCCTCTGCCTGTCATTGAGCTGATTTAGTTCGAGTTGTGTCCATATTTTCTACAGTTGCTAACGCTTACAAATGTGTATGAATATGATCTCGTGGTGTAATCGCATACAAGGGAGGATGCTACTGGCTGTATCGAGAGGGATGAAAGACCTAGGAGTCGCAGGACGCCGGAGATGGACGTTCAACTAGTACTCAAAAAAGGTGCCTGGCAGGGGAATGGTTGTTTGGCAAGAGCTTCTGGACCAAACAAACGCGATCGCAGTCTCGCAGATGTGTGGGCGTTAAACATACCCCTACATGGCTACATCCGCATCACGATGACAATCCTTTACGATCCACGCAACACGAAGAAAAGGTCACTCGGTAAACCACTGTCCCATTATTTCACATTTTTGCCGATAAACCAATACGCAGAAACGGGTCCATAAGCCAGCCCGCTGGGATGTCGAAGTCGGAGTCGAAGTGAGCATGCGAAGGGATAGTATGCCATGCTAGTCCGCAAGTCTGCCAGCACCAAGCAACACCCATCGAGCAAAAACAGAAGGGATCACAGCGGCGTGCGTATCACCGGTGCAGGCAGCCCCTCTGCACCGGGCCTCCGCCGGACGTGGATCACCAGCTGCCCGTCCGACTCGAACACCGCCCGTACAGACATCATGTCCACGTCCGCCGGCGCGAACGTCACCTCCCACTCGTAGTGTGCTTTACCGATCAATGCAAGCGTTTAATCTTCAGGATTGATCAGGCGATGGCAAATGGGTACACTTACAATCGCTCTCCCGATGCCACAGATCCGCGACGACCGACAGCCGCGCGCCCTTCTTCGCGCACACCGTCACCATCTCCGGCGAGAGACCCTCTGGCAGGCGTACAGCAAGCCTGTGCTCCCCCGTGGTCGTCAGGAGACGCATCGCAGGTGTGTGCGCAGGCGAAGGCGTGCGCCGTGCATGCGCGATTGGCGACTCCGGGACGAATCCCGGGTTAGCACGTGCCAACAGCGGACCAGGAGACGTCGGAGAGGGCGCATATAGCGGAGTTGGAGGGGGCGCCTGTGGTGGTACGGGGCTCGCAAAGCTGGAGTGCGACCATGTACGCGAGATGCTGCCGCTGGAAGATGCCGCGGAAGATAGTGACGGCGGGAGCGATGGAGGTGGCGGAAGCATGGCACTGGCGGTTACAGCTGAAGCCGCGGCTGCGTGAAGCGTGCCGCTAGGCATGCGCATGATGGGACCAGCCGAAGGAGGCATCGACGGGCTCAAAGGCGAGCGTGAAGAGCTGGCGGCAGACGAGGATGACATGGAGGAAATGGCAGACAGAGTCGGAGAGGCGACTGCCTTTCGTGGCGGTGGGCAGGGACCAGTTGGCACATATANCCCCCTGCAAAGGATTGGGTTCGAGGGTACGGAGTGGTCCGCCTGGAGATGAGGNCCCCCGTGAGCAGGACAGCCCGGGGTGCGCAGGACACACGCGCCTGCGCCGCCCCCGCCGAGGGCCCGAGTGGAAGCTGCTCGTCGCTTTCTCGAATTGGCCCAGGTTCGGGCCCCGAAGCGAACGCAGCGACCGCGGCTACAGCGGCTTGAGCCTCAGCGAGCTGGTCAGCACCAGTGGTACTAGGATGCGCGGGTACAGTATGGAAATGTTGGCTAGGGTTGACGAGCGTATTCATGCTGGTGCTGGAGCATAGCGAAGGTGCCGGACGCCACAGGGGGCTTGCAGACGGATAGGTGGGAAACGCGGAGGCGGTGTCGTTTTCTGCTGGAAGCCATGAGTCCGATATATGCATGCACAATATGAGGTAACGAGTGCACAGGCGGCAATTGCTCACGACCACACAGCCAGTAATGAATTGTTTCACTGAATACGAATGACGCACCGTTCCAAATGGGCTTACGGGGAGGCGGGATGCGGCCAAGTGTAGCGAAGCTATGATGCTTGGAGTTGCTATTGACAGACATCGAGCAAGACGAGAAACCAAGCGCGTCCAGCGCGCAGCCAGTGCTACCAGAAGTGGAGATCGAGGCTTTCAGAGCATCCTGCGCTGCCAGTAGATCCAGACTAGAAAGTGTATTGCTCGACCGGAGCCCAAGAGGATGACTGCCAGATGTCGTCATTGAGAGGGCGCGGGTACGGACGCTACCAGAAATCCTGCGAGAACACGTAGACAAGGCCGTCATCGCCATTGACCAGGATTGCTTCTAAGCCGGCTTCGCCTTAGTTTCTAGTGAGCGGAGGCACTACCAGAGCGAGGAATCGAGCACGAATGATGATGCGAGTGGGGCACGTACAAGACCCGAGCGGGTTCGCTGTACGAGAAAGTCAAGTAGACGGCCAGCCGCGGCGAATGCGTGATACCAAAGTATGCGATAGCTTCCGGAGCGTCGAGGAGATATTGATAGACAAGAAAGAGCACGGCGAGTGGAGCATATACCGCGCTGTGAACTGAATAGAGGCTGACTCGAGTTGGCCATCCCGCCACGAATAACAATCGTGTCCGGGCGCGATGAGACGCGAGGCAGGAGGATGACCAACTGCAGAAGGGGTTCATGCGACACGGCCACGACTGCAGAGCTCACATGACGGTGCTGTTCTCATATACCGCACCTGCTGTTGTGCCCGACGGTGGGGTACGGTGGAGCCCACTACAGAGTGCTAAATAGTCTTCTCGAAGCGATTGTGACGAGCGTACGCGTGCTCTGTGTCAGGACGTCGTACGATGCCGAATGAGGCGTTTCTCGCTCTATGTCGGATATAGGATCCGCATGCTTGGCTACGCCGGGTGGCGATCTTGGGGTCGAATATGATCTGCAAGATCCCTTGCATTGGAAACGTCATGGTCAGCTTCTTGGTGAATGGCATGTCACTCGTAGAAACACTTACATCACCGCCCGGGCCAAAGTACGCCCTTGTAGACCTCTCTCTCCACAGCATATCGCGGGCACAGTGAGGACAAATAAAGATATTCCCTGCTCACCAGAGTCTGCGAATGCGCTGTAAACTTGGGCCTGGATCCTGAGAGCACCAACCTCGACGGTATACACGATAGGCCGAATTTGAGCACGAACCGGGCACTTACATCTATAGTTATATCGCCCGAAAGTCAAAATCGAGAGGACGCGCTCGAGATAGAACACCCACCGAACCAGGACTCGTGGCCAGTAGTCGGTCCACTGGTCCGAGTCCCCTCCAACTTACACGCTAACATGAATCCGCCATCTACCGCACGCCATCCCCACGCTCAACACGCCGCCTGGCCAATCCAGCAAGGCCGCACCCACCTCATGGTAGGTTGCATCAGAAGCCCAGAAGCGCTGCGAGGTCATGAGCTACCAGTCAGCCTCGTTAGACCGCGCTAGCTGCTGCCCGTAGCTGCTCCTAGCCTCTTTGAGCGATCAGCGCTCACCGTTGGGGGGAGCTGCTCCGGTACGCGCAGCGTACAGTCAGAGCTCTACTGTGCTGACAGCGTACTCCCACCGTCCTTCGCTGCTTCGTTGAAGTCTGTATGAAGAACGTCCGGACGTCTTCCATCGCTGACTGTACGACTAGAGTCGCGAACCTAAGACCTGCGGCTCAAGAGCGGGTCGTGTCAGTATCGCGAGTCTTGGCGATTGCATGACCATACCCACGTCGAGGGGATGCAGCTGTACACATGTCAGCTGACATGTAGTCTCTCATCTATCGGAAACCGACATACCTACGGTCCAATGCACTCGACGCAAGCACAGCGTGACGGTTGTTCGAGCGAACGATGAGCGCTGAGCATTGAGCAGGTGGGAAGAGGAAGTTCCCGAACGACGCATCGAGAGTTCAGAGCATGCGTACAGCATGCGCAGCGAAACTTACCGCCCGCGGTGCGCATCCCTGTTCGTTCGTAGGTTCGCGCTTCTGTGATAGATTGCCAGGTCGCTGACGGAGCGTCCGCACGCGCGTTCGTGCTCTGCTCTACTGCAGAGGGAGGCTTTCCTTATGCTTCAACGCCTCTAGATGGTCTCCTGATCCGGGACGGCCAGGATCCGCTCGACTCGCACAAAGCACCGAACCGACGAACGTCGCACTGCATGTGTACTCCATTGTTCAGATATGCACCGACTCACGACAGGACACTGGACACCGGACAGGCTCGTACATACCTCCAGGCGAGCGTGACCATTGACCAGGATGGGCCTTCCTCCCTCCGCCTCGTGCCTGGGCAAGCGACCTTCGAAGCTGGGACGAACGGGGATACATCGCCGAGGGTCCTCGCGGCCTGTAGCTGAGGCTATAGCGTTCAAGGAACCTGCTCAGCGTCCTTCGCGCGGCGTGCGCAGCAGAAGAAGGAAGTGCAAAGTAGCACTGGTGTGAGCACCCTCACTGGGCTGCAGCAATGCAGGCGAGATAACGTCCGCGGGCGTGCCTCGTCGCAGAATCCTCAGCGGTTCTCGAAGAGGGACAATGCTCGCCGTGGGTTCCCCCCCCGTTCGATGATCGTCGCTTGCTTGCTTTCGATCGCGAATACAATGCGTCTGCACGCGCTCGCCTGCAGAACAGATCAATACAGTCGCAGCGCTTTGCACGAAGCAAGGCGAGGCTCGATCGAACTTGGGCTTGAAAGGGCGCGCATCTGATCCTTGAACACCGGAAAGTTCATAGTTCATGCTCGACCGCGTTCGCCGACGCCTGCCGCGGAGTAATGACACGACGCTGCTAACCAGGATAACTTAAGCACTTACCGCGTTCAGGCCGACGCCGCACGCCAAAATAGCGGCGGCGCGGGCAGTGTGTCATAGTCCCAGCGTATCTCCGCGCGTCGACGTTAAAGTTCACGTTGGTGTTCGATATCGTCCCAGGAGCGCGCCAGTCGAGCGGATCCAGCCCCAGGTACAAGTGCGCGCGCGCCTCAGTCAGAGCCTCGACGCTCACTCAAGACGAGGATGGGTGGTTGCGCAATCTTTTGAGCGGTAGGGTGAGAGCATGCGCCCGGCCACGAGGCACGAGGGCAAGCCATCGAGCTAGAACACGTCGAAGTGAGTGTCCGTGTAGCTACATACGCATCCGCTCCGAGCCGCAGCCGCAGCCGCAACCTCGAGGCTGCCCGTGCGCCTGTCCCTAGCGAGTGCTGTCAGTTAGCGTCCTGCATAGCTCCATACGCGTACCGGTGTGCTGACCTTGAGCGCTCGAACCGCGACTGCCGTGCGATAGAGTGCCAGTGAAGGAAGGCGTTGTCCGTATAGCATGTGGGTGCCCCTCTTCAGCTTCGCTGTATGGCCGCGCGCCCCGATGTCCCCCGGATCCGACCATCGACGTCGTAGCGTTATGCAGGTACAGTACCGTCCGTAGACGTCGAACCTTCAAGGCATCGCGAGCGCTCGCGGGTCACCCTCCACTCGGATACATGCACGGACGGGCTGATAGGCTACAGAGCTCGTCTGTCAAGCACGGGTGACCTTTCAGAACTCCAGGGCCATACTCAAATGTTCGATAGGACGAATCGGAGCTCGTCCGACGTCCAGAGCGAGCGCCTGCACCGCTGCCTATCGCGCGCGTGCACTGGCACTGGCACAGGCAGGCACCTGGCACGGTCACCTGGGGTGTGCGCACATGCACTTGCACGGCCTTCCAGCTCACGAGCCTGTCTCTGGGTCGCCTCGAGGCTCGCAGGGCTGGCGTGCGGTGGGATCCTGCAGCAGACGGGTGACTGCAGCTAAGTCGACAGGTCTGAGGGGTACAGTCTTGGGACTTGTGCGCTTGGCGTGCGCGTAGGAAGCGACGCGTGCTGCGGAATTAATCTACTAAGAGACTTGGTGAGGCGAGCGATGACGAGAGCGATGACCTACTTCGACTTGTGCGCCTGCAGGATCGAGCCGTCGTCAATATGTATCGTTCGGTGGGGCCGAGGTCTATGCACATAGGCGCGTACGTATGACTGTCAAGCGTGGACCATATGCATACACTGGAGTCGGTAATTCGCGCGCGCGACTCCGTATTTTGCCCTAAAAGTTGTTAACGACGGACCGAGATGAGTAAGGCCTGCTTTGAGATGCGTTCAGACTGCGGACCCGAGACAGGAGCTTGTGTCTAACGGCGACGGCAACTTACTCAAGCGGAATAGACAGTGCGGTAGTGATAGCGCGAATCCCTACGCCTACAGGGTGTTACCGCGGTCGACGCCGGAGTGCCATAGGCCAACGTTACAGTCCGCTCACCTTCGAATCCAGGAATAATCCGAACTCGAGGTCTTCCGCTGTAAACATCTTCCCTGTTCATCCCTGTTCATCCACATCTATCGAACACCTGTCAACCACCCACCTCTTATCGTCGCAGGCCGACAAGCTGCAACAGCGGAATGACGTCGAAGACGTTGCGCAGTTCCAGTGCTAAGTGATCATGATGGGTCCGCGTGAGCCAAGGACAGGGGGAAGAAGAACCACGCCGAACCGCACGGACACTCACCGCATTCAAACCACTGATACCGTACCACTGTACAGTGTATTAGTGTGCTCGCGTCTCCGAGGAACCCGGGCCCGGGATGAAGCCAGACAAGCCCGAGGGGACAGCTTAAAATGGCGGCACACATCGCGGCAAGACCATTTCTGTGCCGTCCGTCGATCGTCTGAACGGGCCCATCCTCCAATTGGTTCGGTCGCTGTAGCGTTCAATGGGTTAGCGGCCTGAGTTAGTCAGTGGCCCGTACTACTTGGTGCGGGTGGCGATCAGCTCGAAACTAACTTGGTGTGCCAACGCTGTTGGGGTGTGTTGGTGGCAGGTGTCCCGCAGCCTAGACCCTATTGTGAGACCTTGTCAATGGGATCACATACGCATCCCCAGGCTACTCCGGAGTCCGTACGAGTGTGCTCTGTTGGCGGATCGCCGTACTGTACTGTATGCATATGTGAGCCGGACTCCCTAGGATCTTCAGTGCCTATTTTATACGCAAGGAGCCGTTCTGGGCGATGGCAGACATGAGAAGCTTCCCTCGGCTGTGTCTATTCATCGCAACACGAACGGGAAGGCCGTGGCGAAGATCGCCGTACTGCAAGGATCGAGACAGGGGAGCTCGGCCTCGTAGGATGGTAGTTCAAGTTGTGGGTTGCTTCTCAAGATCAATATCCAGAACTGAATTGTAACACGCACCCTAGCTGTCCGAGTCGCACGCATAGTACGCCGCGTATGTGGACCTGTGGACCGTCTCAACTGGCGTACACATGCCAACAATGCACGTACGCGACCTCGGGCTCAGGCTCGGGCACTCCAAATGGGGCACGTTTCCCGACTGACTGGTACGTCGTCGAGCGGAGCGTAACACACTCGACACTGGACAGGCACTGTAACCGCCCCGCCCGGCCGCGCCTGACTCGACGCCGCGACGAAATAGACTCGGCGGTGCCATCAAAATCGGCGTCCAACAGAAAGTGCACGTCATGACCAACGTCGGCATCCACCATCATACCCATGCGTCTCACTACGCCGAGCTCCCGAGGCCCTCGAGGCTCGTATCCTAAAGAGGGTCCGTTCAAGGCGGATTGTGGTAGCGTGAATGGGAAATAAGAACGCCATTGGCTACGGGCGAGCCCAAAACAATCTCGTGCGCAGCAGATCTGAGAGGCGACAACTCACGAACGCAATCCGGACAGAGCGAAGCTCCTGAGGCGTCGGCGCCGAGGTTGATGAAGGCACAGCTGATTGGTCAAGTATATTGCTTTGGAACAGGATCGTGACCCTGCGATACGTATCCCCCGAGCTTCTAGCGGTCGTCAAGCACTAGTTCTTCAGCCACTTACGGTGACTTACCAACCGCCTCCTATTCCACAGCGAGGGCTGTATGTCAGAGGAGAAATGGCGGGAACTGACCGTTCGGGCATTGTAGAGACCCGTCAGCTGAACGTGCGCTCGAACATGCGGATGGAGCAGGCTGCGCTCGGGAATCGCCAGGACGCAGACCAAGTGGAGAGCGGAGGAGGAGTATCAACGGAGGCGTGCGACCAACGTTTGCGAACAGGCGTGATGGTGGACCCGAGGTGGCGGCAGGCCCCGGTGGCCATCGTGTAACGTGTAGGTCTTCTCCCTTGCTTCCAGGCATGTCCGCTTTCCACCATGGCGACAGACACGTACTCTCGCAACCCGGACAGAGAAGCCTGTTCAATGTACGACACGCGGCAGGGCCAAGCANCAATATTGCGAGCCTCGGCGTCGGAGGAAACATGCTTGCATAGCAGCCGCAGCAGGCAGATCGGCCGGTACCGCAGCGGACGCGATAGACGGACGGTCGAGAAAGGAGGAGAGCGCGAATTCGAACGTGGTATGTATGACGCGCAGTGACGCGACAGAGTCTCGATGGCGAATATCTTGGGAGTCGAGGCGTCAGAAGCCGCAGGCAAGGCGCGCGTTCCCGAACCGGTAAAGCGGGGGTGGCGTGATGGCGTCGCCGGTGGGTCTCTCGACACCGCCCGTGCGCTACGCTCGAAAGGGGTGTGAAGGGTCCGGCACGACGGGATGGTCTGGGCCTCGACCCAAAAGAGCGGTTCGAGACGGGATAGGCAAAGGAGGTTGATCATGGGGTGCGGCCGTGCGAGAGAGAAGCCACCCTGGAGGAAGACCGCGAATGTCCATGGGAGCACGCGCGGTGCGGGAATCTCTTCAGCCAGAGTACGTCCGCGCGTGTGAGCGCTCGACGCGACTCGGGCTGCCCGCAAACGCGTCGGAGAGCATGCACGGGCAAGGGTATGTTTTGGCGGGGAATGGAGCGCAGCCGGGAAAGGTGGCGGGAGAAGGAGGAGGGGGACGGAGAGGAGAGCGGGTGATAAGGGGCGATCGGGGATCTGAGATTAGGATATGAAATGGGCAAGATGGGCGCTTGTGCAGGGACGGAGAGACCAAAGGGTCAGACAACGACTCGGGACAGCTCGTCTGGGGGACTTGAAGACTCCGCGCGCATCCTTTCAGTCAGGCTACCACCGTCTGTAAGTGTCGAGTTGAATTGAGCTGAGCCTCTCGCCCAGTCAGCTTACCACGATCCCACTAGTTTGGCGTCTGGCACGGCCAATCCCTTGTTGGCACCCACCTATCAAGAATCCCTCCACCGCCTCTCTCATCTCTTCCACCACCAACCTTATTCTCCTCCTCCTCGTCCTCTATCGCTCCCTCCTCATCCTCCCCCTCAGTGTCATGTTCACCGTCGCCGTCCAAGACGACTCCAACACTACCCATGGTCTCGACTACCCAACGTCCTTCCTCGACTCTCTGCCCGTACTCCGACCCCGCCCAGAGCCTCATCCGCCTATACGCGCCCTAACAGCCACCCAATTCTCCGACCTCCACTACGCACACCTCACCGGTCACGCACCCGACCACGTCCTCTTCCCATTCCTGCATGGTCTCGAAGGAGACAACGAGCAACAGAACTCTTTCTTTGCTTCGGCGCGTCCGAAGGGCGACGTCCCCCGCTTCCGCGGTCTGGTCTGGGTGGCATGCGACGAGGATGAAGACGCGATCTGCGATGTTGATGAGTTGGACGACGACGATGACGACTACTCATCGAGTTCTTCCTTAGATTCCTTTGGTCCTACCGACATCGACGAGGACGTACCTATGCAGCTCGATCCTACCGTGGAGGGTCCGATGATGAATGGGTGCCCCCCGCCGGAGCCTATAGACAAGACGCCGATCACGCCGCCTCCCGTGGCCATCACCGCTGGGCAGCTCCCTCACAACTCGTCGTCATCGACACAGACAAAGCCATCCTTCCTCACATGTAGTTTTCGGCCACGCGAGCTGTTGCGGACACGGACGGACGAGCGAGGGACGGCGAACGTATTCGTCGAACCGAAGATCCCGGACGGGATCAGCCTGAGGAATTTTGGGATCCAGGTGGTGAGTACAATTGTTGCCTCTTGTGGCGTCGGCGGACGGCTTGGGTGAGGACAAGCGGAGGAGCGATGCAGCGAAGCCGCTGTCTGGGGATGGCGTGCAATGCTCTAATTGTCGCAGGGCACTCTCGCGACGCGGTCTCTTCCGAATGCGAATGGAAGCCACATCGAGGACAGCGAGTCTCTTCACAGAAGGCGTGGCGTGTATGGCTCTTGGGATGTCCAGCACTCCACCCGGACCCGAACAGACCGCCGCAGATCTCCCGCTTCCGGAAGTCGTCCCGTTGCAGCTATTTGCATGCATCGATTGCGCCCCTCCTCGTTTGCACGCCCTCGCAGTTGCCGTTTCTGCTCTGGGAGGGTTTGTCTCCGCGCAGAAACCGTATTCAGTCATAGCAACTGTTTGCTTATTGTTTTATTGCAGCCAATATATGCAACCATCTCCGACATCGTCGTCTACTCTCCGCGCGGCATCACTCGGTCTGCCATCGCCGTTGCAGAGAAGTTCAAACAGGCGGTAGAGCTCAAGCTCCAGGAGCGCCGTGCCCGCGCACCCAATCCCGACGCCCTCGTCGTTTACAATGTCTTCGTACTTGATGCTTCAGCGTCCGAGATGGCAGAGAAACTCCCCCATCTCGTCGTTCGCACCGAGGATGCCTATCACTCTGGTGCGCACACTGATGGGACGGATGCACATACCCATGGCGAGGGCGACGACGTCAACCGCCTTCTTCGCGCCAACACCATAGACTTTGCTCAGCGCGAAAAGGACGAGATGCGCGACCTCACTCAAGCATCTGAGATTGTCTCTGTCGTAGACCCCGAGTCAGGCATTGATCCAATCTCTCTGGCTGGCTCGAACACCGCCTCTCACTGGGAGCCCTCTGTCGGTCAGATCTTCTTGGGTAACTCCAACGACGTCCCTCTTCCACCCGATCGTCGCATTCGTATGCGCACCTTGCGTAACGATGAGGATGATGAGGATACCTTTGACTGGCGGACAAATGACCCTGGCCAGGGGTACGGCTACGACATCTGCATCGAGTGTCACGATTATGCCCCTTTCCCTACGTCTGCCCACCTTCGCGCCGCTGAGGAGCACTTGCGTGTGCTGGAGAAGCGATGGATCGAGCGCTGTGTGGCGGACGTGGACAGTGTCGACTCCAAGGACCCTATCCCACTGCGTCCGCCGCCCAGTGCCTCGCACGTCGTACACCTCCCATTCCCAAGTTCACCCGCATCCTCAGTTGTCACCGTCAATACCCTCCTCCCTTTCATTGCATTCCTTGAGAGACTAATGCAGCCCGTCTCCGGCGCTCCGCTCACGTACGCAGCCGTACACGAGCAGCTGTCGCCACCGCGCGCGCAGAATTCGTACGACGTCCACAGCCGCCGAAACACGAGCGCAGGATTTACTCCTAGCTCCCTACCACCTCCCAGCTCTTTCCCAACATCGTTCTTCCCTCCATCGCCATCGACACCCTCGTCCGCGTATACACGTGTGCGGTCGACTTCAGCAACCTTCCTTCCTGCATCGTCACCATCAANCCCCCGTTTCCACTAGTCCGACGTCCGGCCCCCCTGTTCCCTTGCGCACGCGCCCTGTCAAGATTTTGATCTACTCTGCGGATGGCTACACGGAATCGTCGGTGCTCGCGCTGTGCATTCTGATGGCTATCCGGGGGATCTCGCTACCCGAGGCATATCTCACCCTCCAGGTCGAGAAGCGACGCTCCTTCTTCGTGTACCAGAGCGACCTCGGCGTACTGAGGCGCGTCGAGGCTCGTCTTGAGAAGGAGCGCGCGGCCCAGAACCAGAACGAGAATGTCGCCGTTGGCACATCTTCCTCTCGTTCACAGCCTTCGGGCCAGATTGGGAGTGACGGAGTACCACAAGCTCAGAGCCCACAGGGCTGGGTAAGATCCCTCGGGCGTGCCGCCGCGAAGTCAGTGTCTTTTGTCGGCCCTCCAGCCGTGGGTGACTCAGCAGACGGCACAAACGCACTCGCAGCGGTCAACCCAATGCGGACGCGCTCAGAGTCTGAGGCGGATGCGACAGGCGTGCAAACCCCTACGCCAGGACGACCGCGTGCGCATACGATGCCGCCGACACGGGTGCCACCATGGCGGGACCACCAGGCCTGGTTCAACGACCCGAGGTTCGACGGAAGTTTCCCGAGTCGAGTACTGCCGTTCCTGTACCTCGGCAACCTGTGAGTTTTTGTTCCCTGATCGCCGTCGTCATCTGCGATGCTCATGCTTATAATTGTCCCGCCAGGAACCACGCTTCGAATGCGTTCATGCTCCATGCGCTCGGCATCACCCACGTCGTCTCCGTTGGCGAGTGTGCACTTGTCCCCCCACCACATCTCGATGGTGCGAACGCCGCGGCCGCCGGTGCAATGTCTTGTTCTCTCCCGAATCCCGGTGCGCAGTTCGTTCAGGGGAAGGGTCCAGGCGGGCAAGGCTCGTTGTGGATTGAGGAGCGCGAAGGCCGCATCAAGGTGCTTGACATCAAGGGCGTCTGCGACGACGGTATCGACACCCTCGAGCCGCAGCTGGAGCCAATCTGCGAGTGGATCGACCGCGCCCGCCAGGAGGGCGGCAAGGTGCTTGTACATTGTCGCGTGGGCGTCTCCAGGAGCGCGACGGTGACAATCGCATACGTGATGAAGCACCTCTCGCTCCCGCTCGTCGACGCATACCTCATCGTGCGTTCGCGCCGGCTGTCGGTCCTCATTCAGCCGAACATGCGGCTCCTGTACAACTTGCTCGGTTGGGAGGTCAGGCTTGCGCGGGAACGCGCGGAGGCGGCCCTATCTGAGGATAAGTGTCAGGGAATGAGCGACGAGGAGAAGGAGGAGCGGAGGAGGACCCGACTGCGATGCGAGCTCGCGCGTGCCCTCAATTGGCCGTTCTTGGCGAAGGAGGTTCACGCGCTCAACGAGAAGTACCTGCACTGAGTGGTGAGAACTTGCTTGCCTTGCCCTTGGACTGGTTCTTCTGATGCTGCACTGTCGCTCAGTCTATGCTTTCGCCACTCCTTACCCACATATCCCTCTCGCACGCAACTCGCACTCACCACGCACGGATCCGCCTCACACAGAGACTTGCCGGCTCGCGCTCTAGGTACACCCAGCCNTTTTTTGTTCCGCCATTGCTTANCCCCCCTCTGCTCCGTCCCACGTTCTTCCGATCCCGTTTCCATGTCTCCTGCTTTCCACTCACGTTTTTCATGTCTGCACATGTACGATCTCCGCATTGTAATTATTGTACGTTTCTGCCTGTATCATGACTGGATCTGTCTTTGTACCTACCGCGCTACGCCCCCTCTTGCCGTCTCGTCTCTTTTGAGCCCTCGGATCCGGATTCACATAGCAGGTCTTTTCTTCCCCTCACGCCCATCTTCTTCTTAGTATCGTTGTCACCCTCGTCATCTCTCACCGCGTCGTTCCCATGATCGTCTCGATATCTCACGTAGTTACTCTTTCCGCGAGTGCCATCGTCCTAGCCACTTCCCTAGTGCCGTTTCTGCTCCTCAGTACTCGGCGTTTGTACATGATATGTACATGAATCTGGAGTAATGCCACCATCCTTGCCTTTCATCTCGTTTGCTCTGCTTCGCTCGCAAGACCGTCTCGCCATGCTTGGGACCTACAGGTACTTGCGAGGAGATGGCTGCTCATGCAGTCTCTTGAGGGCGTGCAACGAGTTTCTTGCCAGATATTTTGCCGGCTTTCATCCGCTCTAAGCCCTCTGTAATACCTCTCAAGCCGCCTGGCGGTACCTCGACAGGATTCGGCTACAATAACAGATGTTTTCATCAGGTCAGCTCTCGTCCAAGCTGCCGCTCAGATACAGGGAGGCCTGAAGCGGCGAAAAGTCTGCTCACCTTTAGGAGCCCTTCCTCGAGCCACAGCGTCAGCTGCTTGAACACTGCAACAGCTGTGTCTCTCGTATGCGGCAGGCGCAAGTTACCCAACACGTACCCCACGCGCTTCCCGTCCCCCGGGTCCGCCACGTCCGCCGGGATGTGCGCCGAGGACGGCATGACCGTGGCGAGCGCACCCCCGGGGGCGAGCGCGTCGCGCGCGAGGCGGCACGCGTCCGGGACGGCGGCGACGGCGACGAACGCGTAGAGGATCGGCTTGCCGCCGGTGAGCTGCGGGAGCTCGGCGAGGATGGACGCGTTGGGGCGGGCGCGGTCGAGGACGTGCGTCGCCCCGAGGGTGCGGAGGTGGGCGGCGTTGTGAGGGGAGGCGGTGGTGATGATGGGGGAGTGGCCTGCGAGCTTCGCGAGCTGTATCGCTGTGCGGGGAGCGTCGGTTACTCGAGTTCAGGCTCGGAGGGAGAGGTGTGGAAGGTAGGCTTACCGTACTGGCCGAGCGACGAGGCGCCGCCGACGATGAAGGCTGGCGTACCGGCGTACGCGGTGGTGCCCTCGGGTTCCCAGATTGGTGTGAGGCGGAGGCCAAGGTTCTCAGGGGCGGGGGATCGGTTGTACAGTACGAGCATGTCGGTGGTGAGCGCAACCGGGATTGTGGCCGCCTCTTCGAAGGAAATGTGAGCAGGGATCTACAGACTGATCAGTGAGTCGCGTACTACTTCAGCGCGGGACGCTGGGAGGATTGGAGCCAACTGCAGCTCACCAACGCGGTGAGGTCTGCGGGTACGACGGCGTATTGCTGACATGTTGCTGAACGTTCAGAGGTCTGAATATGCCCTTTGAACACCCTAAGTACGACGAGTAGCTGAGGATTAATCACACGAACAAGGAACATGCATCTCGCGCACTCACACTCTGTCCCCCTCCTTGAGGTTCGTGACATCCGAGCCGACTTGTACTACGACCCCAGCGCCATCGCCCCCAGGGACATATGGCCACGAGGTGATCAATGCTCTGGAATACGGCGGGTTCACGATCCCGTAGTCGATCGGGTTAAGTGCGCAGGCCATGATCTTCACCAGGACTTCGTCTGGCGCTGGGCGTGGGACCGGCCTCTCTTCGACGACGTATGGAGTGCCCTCCTGGTGACAGAGAAGGGTCTTCTGTGTTTGAGGAATTTTTGTCATGACCGTGATGAACAGTGTAAGCTCGACTTGGACTTGCGGTCAGGACCTAGACGCTCAGTGCAAACGGAAAACAGGGTGCTGAATATATGGGTGCGCATGGGTGGGTCGTCCGACGACTGCGAAAGACCCACATTCATCCCGGCGCCGACAGGTATTTCGGGAAGTAACAGTAAATTTGAGGNCCCCCGACGTGAGCCCGCGGATGGATCGCACAGGCAGTATTTTGGCCTATGACAGAACGGACTTAGGTAACCGGGCGTAGTCCGGAGCGAACATGTCACAGTAGACTTTCAACACTCATTCACAGTATGTTTACGGAAGGCGCATCTTCGTGTTTCAAGTTTGGCTACAACAGGGTAAGTCAGTATCTTTGGCTACGAATGTTGAGCACACTGGCACCTACGTGACTCCCAGCCTATTCTCCACTTGATTCTGCAATGGGACTTGGAGCTGGTCCGGAGAGGGCCTCCTCGAGCTTATTCGCGAGTAGCGCTGGAAGACAACTCGACCGTTGTAACGCATCCCATGTGGCTGATGGAGCGTTATTGCATTACTGAGATGGGCATATAAGTTCTTGGAAAGCAAGCGTTCGGTAGGAGATGCGATTGGGGGAGCGACTACGAATCTCAAGGCAACGGCGGTCAGAAAATATCAAGTGCACTGCCACTAGCGCTAGTTGTTGAAGACAACATAAGTAAGCCACGTTTATATTCGTATCGAGACTGAGATTCATCCGCTTAATGTCCGTCTCATCGTCTCAACCTACACACTGTAACATACAACAACTCGAGATCGTGTCAAATACTAGCATGTGCATCCGGTTATCCTATGGGGTCTCCTGAGGGCGCGCGACCAGCTTCTTTCCGGAGACTTTGTTCGCCTTGATGCGCTCGAGACCCTCAGGAATTCCCGCAAGTCCGTTAGGAAGCACCTCGACGGGGTTAGGCTGGAGTTTCATAGGGTGTTCCGTTAGTATCAGTCATAGCTGAATACCATACCGTACGCACCTTGAGGAGGCCCTTCTCGAGCCAGCCCGTGAGGCGTGTGTAGGTCGCGATACCAAGCTCTTTGGTGTACGGGAGGCGGAAGCTGCCAAATACGTAACCGACGCGCTTTCCGTCTCCGGGGTTCGCAACATCCGCCGGGACACGGTCGGGCGAGGGTAGGACGATGGCGAGTGCGCCTCCGGGGGCAAGTGCGTCCCGGCCAAGACGGCATGGCTCGGGATCGTGCGGAACCGCGACAAACGCGAACTTAAGAGGGTTTCCTTCCGTAATCTTCGATACCTGTGCCAGTATCTCCTCCTTGGGCAGGGTACGGTCGACGACGTGCGTCGCGCCGAAAGAGGTAAGCAGTGGCGTGTTATGCAGCGACGCCGTGGTGATGATCGGGTTGTGCCCTGCGAGTTTGGCGAATTGTATAGCTAGCAATGGATGTGAGCACGCGATACACTATACGAGGAATGCTTGGCTTCCATACCGTATTGTCCGAGGGACGAAGCACCGCCGATGATGAAAGCAGGTGTGCCGGCGTAGGCGGTTGCCCCTTCCGGCTCCCAGAAGGGCTTCAAGCCTAGGCTCAGATTCTCGGGAGCAGGAGATTGGTTATACAAGACAATGATATCGGTAGCGAGAGCAAGAGGAATTGAGGCCGCCTGCTCAAACGTGATGTTATCCGGTATCTGTGTGGACATGTTGAGTACCACCAGCCCTAGAAGGAGGCAATCGAACGTACGATCGCAGTCAGGTACGCGGGTATTACGGCGTACTGCTTAAAAGTCGCCGATAGTTCCTGTGGGTTACTGCCTCCGGGGAAAAGCCTACATAACGTACATGTCAGTCGATAGACACAGCCCAGAGTGAACGCATGGTACACGACGCACACTTTGTCTCCTTCTTTGACATTGGTAACTTGAGATCCGACCTCGACGACAACTCCGGATCCATCGTAGCCGGAGATGTAGGGCCAGGATTTGATGAATAGTTGGGTATAAGGCGGGTTGACGACAGCGTGGTCGATGGGGTTCAGAGCGCAGGCCATGATCTTCACAAGCACTTCCTCAGGGCCGGGATGATGAACAGCAGCCTCGCCGACTACGTAGGGCGTGCTCTCCTTGTGCAGCAGAAGCGCTCTCTGGGTAGCGGGGATTGACATGGTTGGCGGTTGGCGTTGAGCGAAGGTGGAGCTATCGAGGATCGAGGGGTGAAGCACTGTGCTGTAGTATCATCGTACCATGACCCTTCTACCGTCTTATACTGTACTCATATTGGGTGAGGAGACGGTACGATCGCTCATCAGGTACAAGGTAGTAACGATTCTGCCTTGGAGCAAGTCGCAGAGCACAGCGGGAGCCGGAAAGCTTCGTCAACTGGTCAGCAAAGGCCTTGGTCCGCCGGTGCGACGCCTCATAATGCGTAGTCCGGCATCAACACTCGCGGATGTACGTGTGGGGACGATCTACGGAGCCGAGAGTGGATTGCTCAGGGCTGTAGGAATTAGCGGATAGTCATTAAACTTGATCGAGGCCAGCTAGCACCAGCACTTGGTATCACAAGCTACGGAATGACAAAGCGGTTCACATACCCCTTGAAAGTACGCCGTACGGAATCTATCATAGGCTGGAGTATGACTGTGCGATGGGTGACGAGACCTAGGTGAGGGTATGGCGTCGAATGCCATGAGACCGACGAGTCGGAGTATGTCCACACCCATTTTCCGAACATCCCGGAGTTCTGTGCCTCAGCAAAAGGGGCATTTTATTATAGCGCTCTGCGGCGCGCTAATGGTCTTCATTCACAGAGTCTTGCCTGAATACGCATGTCAAACCCACTATGGTGATTTGACAACGAGGAGGATCAATGGATGACCAACGTCACTCCCAACGCGGCCGGCGCCCTCTGTTCACGTAGCGCTGCGACTGCGAGTCTTTCATGGCAACGGCGCTGAGAAAACATTGCCACTAGCGCTAGTCGTTGAAGACAACCTAAGTAAGCGACATTTACAGTATATTCGTATCGAGACTGAGGTTAATCCGCTTGATGTCCGTCTTGTCCAAGCCTATCCAAGCTTATCGTCTCAACCTACATACTGTAACATGAACTGAGGATCGTGTCAATACTAGCATGTGCATCCTGTTATCCTATGGGGTCTCCTGAGGGCGCGCGACCAGCTTCTTCCCGGAGACCTTGTTCGCCTTGATGCGCTCGAGACCCTCAGGAATTCCCGCAAGTCCGTTAGGAAGCACCTCGACGGGGTTTGGCTGAAGTTTCGTAGGGCGTTTCATTAGTATCGGTGAGAGCTGAATACTATACCGTACGCACCTTGAGGAGGCCCTTCTCGAGCCAGCCCGTGAGGCGTGTATAGGTTGCGATACCAAGCTCTTTGGTATGCGGGAGGTGGAAACTGCCATACACGTAACCGACGCGCTTTCCGTCACCGGGGTTCGCAACATCCGCCGGGACGCGGTCGGGCGAGGGTAGGACGATGGCGAGTGCGCCTCCAGGGGCAAGTGCATCCCGGCCGAGACGGCATGGCTCGGGATCGTCAAGGTGTGGAACCGCGACAAACGCGAACTTGANGGGGGATACCCCCCGTAATCTTCGCTACCTGTGCCAGTACCTCCTCCTTGGGCAGGGTGCGGTCGACGACGTGCGTTGCCCCAAGTGAGGTAAGCAGCGGCGTGTTGTGCAGCGATGCCGTGGTGATGATCGGGTTGTGCCCTGCGAGTTTGGCAAATTGTATGGCTAGCAGTGGAGGTGAGCACACGGTAAAGAATACCAGGAGTACTTGGCTTCCTTACCGTATTGTCCGAGGGACGCAGCGCCGCCGATGATGAAAGCAGGCGTGCCGGCGTAGGCGGTCGCCCCTTCCGGCTCCCAGAAGGGCTTCAAGCCTAGGCTCAGATTCTCGGGAGCAGGAGACTGGTTATATAAGGCAACGATGTCGGTAGTGATAGCGAGAGGAATCGTAGCCGCCTGCTCGAACGTGATGTTATCCGGTATCTGTGTTGATATGTTGAGTACCACTAGTTCAACTATGAGACAATTAAACGTACGATTGCAGTCAGGTATGCGGGTACTACGGCGTACTGCTTAAAAGTCGCCGATAGTGACTGTGATTCACTGTCTCCGGGGAAAAGCCTGTGTAAAGTACATGTGAGCTGATGGGTTCGGGGGTGAACGCATGGTGCACGACGCACACTTTGTCTCCTTCTTTGACATTGGTGACTTGAGACCCGACTTCAACAACAACTCCGGATCCATCGTAACCGGAAATATAGGGCCAAGACTTGATGAGGAACTGGGAATAAGGTGGGTTGACGACAGCGTAGTCGACGGGGTTCAGAGCGCAGGCCATGATCTTCACAAGCACTTCTTCAGGGCCGGGATGATGAACAGCAGCCTCGCCGACTACGTAGGGCGTACTCTCCTTGTGCAGCAGGAGCGCTTTCTGGGTCGCGGGGATTGACATGATTGTTGGACGGCGTTGAGGGAAGGTGGGGCTATCAAGGAGGTGATGCAGGACCGTGACACTTCAGCCATCTTATATGCTGTTGGGTGAGGAGACCGCCGTACGATCACTCATCAGCTACGAGGCAACGATTCCACCTTTGAGGAAGTCTCAGTGCACTGATGCCACGGAGGTGGCCGGAATGCTTCGTCAACCCGTCAGCAAAGGCCTTGGTCTGCTGGCGCGGCTCCTCATAATGCGTAGTCGGGCATTAGCACTCGTGGATGGAAGTGTGGGGACGATCTACGGAGCAGAGAGTGGATTGCCCAGGGATGTAGGACTTAGCGGATAGTCGTTAAACATGACCGAGGCCAGCACCGGTAATGCATATGTCGATTCAATGAGAAACTGAACAAGAGCTCTGGATCGTTCTCAATGTTACGCTCGGTCCACCTTCAATAAGGCTGGTCAATCGCATATGAGGCAAGAACGGGTGCTAGACGTGATCGGAGGAAAGTACATCAGGCTGGCGGACGTTAGCATATAACGGGTACCTACTCAACACATCATGATGCTTAGTAGCCTAGCACGGAGTCTCCTGAGGGCGTGCAACAAGTTTCCTTCCGGAGATCTTGTTGGCTTTCATGCGCTCGAGACCCTCAGGGATGCCTGCAAGACCATTGGGGAGCACCTCTACTGGGTTCGGCTAGTATTCATCAGACTCGTTATAGCGATCTGAAATCGAAGAGAACTGGGAACGTACCTTCAATGCGCCCTTCTGCAGCCAGCTGGTGAGCTGCCTGTACATCGCAACACTAACTTCTCTGGTGTGCGGCAAGTAAGTGCTCCCGTAGACGAATCCAACGCGCTTTCCATCTCCTGCGTTTGCAACATCCTCCGGTATAGCGTAGGGTGACGGCAGCACGATCGCGAGCGCACCCCCTGGAGCCAGCGCATCGCGTCCAAGTCGGCACACCTCTGGATCGTGCGGGATAGCGACGAACACGAACTCGACGGACTTCTCTCCCGCGATGGTCGAGAGTTCAGCCAGAACCGACTCATTGGACTTGTGGCGATCAATAACGTGTGTCGCACCCAACGAGATCAGCAACGGTGCGTTATGCAACGATGCCGTCGTGACGATGGGGTTATGGCCGGCCAGCTTTGCCAGTTGAATGGCTAGTAGTCCATGTCAGTAGGCATAGTATATCACATTCATCAACAACGTACCATACTGGCCGAGTGACGAAGCTCCGCCAATGATGAAGGCGGGCGTGCCAGCGTACGCGGTCGCCCCTTCCGGCTCCCATACCGGCGTCAAACGAAGACCGATGTTCTCGGCGGCCGCGGACTGGTTGTACAAGACGAGGACATCAGTGGTGATAGCGAGAGGCAGGGTTGCTGCTTGTTCGAAGGTGATGTTGTCGGGAATCTAAATCTCTTTGGTTAGCAAGCATATAATTGAGGAAGCACCCGCAAGGGACTCACAATAGCTGTCAGGTCCGCGGGCACCACGGCGTATTGCTGGAACGTTGATGAACGCTTTGCGTTGGTGCCATCTCCGAGGAAGAGCCTGTATGCAATGACGAAGCGTAAGCTGAACTAGACGGGACACAGACATTCAATCCGCTACGCACACTTTGTCTCCCTCTTTGAGATTGCGAACTTGCGAACCGACCTCGACCACAATGCCCGATCCATCATAACCAGCGATGAAGGGCCAATAAGTAACGAAGAGTTGAGCGTACNGGGGGGTTGGCGATCATATGATCAATGGGGTTCAGAGCACAAGCCATAATCTTCACAAGAACTTCCTCCGGTCCGGGATGGTACACGGGGGATTCGCCTAACACATAGGGCATGCCCGCTTCGTGGAGAAGAAGAGCCTTTTGTGTCGTGGGGATAGACATACTGGTCGAGGGCGATTCCGAGGATCTGTAGTGAGTAGAAGAGAGGGATGTCGACTCGTAGCTTCTCAGAGTGGCATCCTGATATACTTGCTACTGAGGACCGAAGACCCAGGCTGCAGGAGGTAGCAGATAGGTATCACTGCTGATGATATAGTTTAGCTCACACCGCTCTTCATGCCCGTAACCTTAGACAAGAATGCACAGTACATACCTGCTACGTGAAGCGAAGCGTCTGTTGTACGTGATACAGGCTGATAGCGGATAGCTATGCGCTACAGCGCTCCGCGCCCCGGCCTCGTTGAGTCGGAATACTTTAGCAACAAATGTTACAGAAGTCCGAGCCCGCTATGAGTACGAGTCATAGGTGAGCTCCTGTCCTCGAACGTCAGATTGATCATGCCGACGAGTCAAGGTGTATGCGCTTACCATCCGTGTTAGTAGTGACTCGTGGTTACGACAGTGGCCACGTCTTCTCAGTGCCCATGACCAAGCATTGACAGCACTAGTGTTACACTCAGCGAGCAAGGTAGAATACTTACTGGGCTCGTAATACTAGTCCCTATTATGCTTTACTGGGACGTGAGGTGAACACTCGACATGTTGAGCCAAAGCACAATATACACGCTCTCAGCGGGGCATCGTGCTCATCGTGAAGTGAGAGCACAAGTAGCATTCCAGTCGCGGCCGCGTCGCCCGCCGCCATGAGCGCGTCAGGATAGCATACAGATATTAATCACCGCCGAGGACTTCAGGGAGTCTCTTGAGGTCGAGTGATCAGCTTCGTGCCGCTGACCTTGTTGTTCTTCAACCGTTCAAGCCCCTCGGGAGCCCCTGCAAGTCCGTTCGGCAGCACCTCCACTGCGTTGGGCTGTCATATGGTGTGAGCAAGTGCTGCGCCGAACAGCCTCGGGCGGACAACAGTACGGTACCTTGATGATTCCCTTCTCGAGCCATTCGGTCAGTCGTTTGTACATCTCGACGCCGCACGCCCTGTTCTCCGGGCTGTGAACGTTCCCAAAGACGTACGCAATGCGTTTTTCGTCGCCTTCTTTCTTCAGTTCGGCCNGGATGACGTCGGCCAATACTATGACCAACCCGCCGCCGGGAGCGAGAGCCTGGTAGGCGAGCGGCATCGTCTCGGGCAACGAGATCGCGTCGTAGACGAGCTCAATGGGCTTTCCGCCTGTGAGCTCCGGGAGCTTCGTCAGAATGGCCTCGTCTGATAAGGAGCGGTCGATGACATGCGTGGCACCGAGCGACGTCAGGAGGGAGGTGTTGTGCGGAGACGCTGTCGCTATGATCGGACTGAACCCGGCTAGCTTCGCAATCTGGATTGCTGTCCATGGTGTTACGGTGAGTAGACCGAACTCCTTCGCAAAAGGCGCTACGATGAGTAGGCCAACAAGACGTACCGTATTGCCCGACGGATGAGGCACCGCCAATGATGAAGACGGGCTTCCCGGCAAACTCGGAAGTTCCGCTTTCTTCCCAAACCGGCTTCAGACGCAGCGTCGAGAACATCTGACCCACTGGGGCCGCGCGCGTCCGCCGGAGTCCGGCGGACTCGGGAGGAATGGATAAGATTAGATAACAAAGTGCTATCTTACTTGTTACATGCTTAGTTATCAGTGTAATTCTCATCGCACAAGTACGTAGTCCTCAGATGACCGGGGCTCAAGGAGCGTTAGAATGTCTCCTATGCGACTCTTCCCCACACATATTTCTTTCTCTCCGACTACCTGGTCGACATGAAAGAAGGTTCGCTGCGATAGTTCAATAGGCGCTCGTCAAGATTATCACCCTGATAAGTGCGTGAGCACTTGAGATGCTTAGTGAAGTCAATTCATCTTTTGGGCGATTCTATCTTCCACCGTCGCGTAAGTTGCCAAAATCTGGGTATTAGATATTGAATAGGAAGGTCTGACGATGCTATAGATGACCTATTGCATGCCAGTGAAAGAGGGTGTATAATTTCAAAATACTATGTAGTGTTTTACTGCTTGCGATCACAACAGCGCTAGCATTGGGATAGCTGCCAGATTCATTTAGAAATTCTTGCCCAGATTATAGCAATATGCGGATATGCTAAAACGCTAAGACTAAGAGAAAGTTCGTATCTTGAACCTATAGTATCAGTACCTGACCCCGGCCGGACCAGTGGCCACTGCGTGCTGCAACCAAGGCTAAGCGCTTATAGTATGAGGGAGGTAGTTAGCGCCCATCACGTGCCTTCCTGGTCCGCCGGACTCCGGCGGACGCACGCGGCCCCAGTGGGTCAGATAGTTTGGCAGCGTCTTAGGGTAGTCGGGGTGCTGGTTGTAAAGAGCGAGCACAACAGTTGCTAGAGCGAGAGGCACAGAAGCAGCTTGATCGAACGAAACGTTGTCTGGGATCTACACATGCACAATATCGTGTCAGACCGTCTCCTGCTCGCAGGCTGTACGCGATTTCGCGTGGGTGCATTGAAGACGTACCAGAGCGGTAATCTCCGCGGGGACAATGCAGAATTGCTGAAAGGTCGCATAGGGATTCGTAAACCAGCCTTGGAACAATCTTCCGTACAGCGCCCCGGTAAATGATGCAGCAGCAGAGTAGACCAAACTAATCGTCGACTTACATCTTGTCGCCTTCCTTGAGCCCCGTGACCTCTTCGCCAACCTCGACCACGACGCCGGCGCCGTCAGTACCGGTAATGAAGGGATACTCCGCAATGAGAGCAGAGAACGGTGGGATGGCAATCTTCCAGTCGATCGGATTCAAGGCGGCGGATATGACTTTGACGAGCACCTCCTTCGGACCAGGGCGTGGAATGGGGGATTCGCCGACGCGGTACTCGCCGCCCTCTGCAGGTAATAGGAGCGCTTTCTGTGTCTTGACGATGCTCATACTTCGTAGGAGGATGTTGAAGCAACTATGGCTGCCGTCGTGGGTCGGCTTCGGATGCTCGTTAAATATGGCCCATGTTGCTTTCTCCCATTGTGGGGAAGAAACGGAGAACGGGAGCCCTATCGATGTGTCAGCACACGAATGCGGAATGTGGGTGCCTACGCGATCCGTCTGGTAACGTACCTGAGGTGGGAATACGAGATGAGGATCGGATTCTGTAGAAGCTCGGAGAACACTTCACTGTGGACACCCGGACATCGATGTGCGTTTCCACTCCCATCGATGCAACACACAATCATCACAATTGTAGCGATGGCGCTGCGTTGTCGGGAGCCGGACTCGTGGGCAAGATAGCTTGGGACGGGATGCCTTTCCCCTGTACAAGATGCGCCATCAGTATAATCACCGCCTGCATGTGTGTGCGGTAATGGCCATCGCGGCAGACGACGTCAGAAGACCTCAGGACTGTGGCTGAATAGGTCATGCACTACGCGGAGTCTCAAGGAGACTTCGAGGAGTACATGAATCGCACAGGGTGACAAAACTTGGAGTTACCGGCGGTGAATCGGGGACCTGTCAAGAACACGCAGTATGTCCGTGGAAAGAAGGGCTATTCGCTTGATTGAAGGCGTTGCTTGAGTATGACACTTGCGAAGTATGTGATATTGCGCAGCTTATGAATCTTGCGATAAGATTCGGGCTGGAATACAGGCAACCATTACACATCAAGCTCCCCCGGAGGCTCAGCAGGACCACTGCAGAGGGTCTCAATCGACTGAAGCAGAGTGCAGTGAGCACGCAAGATCTGGCCGTCCAAGTAGAATAGTGCGACTTGTCCTGAAGATACATAGACGGGAACGTCCAGGCGGGGCATGTCATGAGAGCCAGCTGAGCTATGGTCGTCGTAGTCGGGAGTAACGAGCGGTAGGTCTATAAACGCCCATAGCACTGTCGGCTCATGATGGGCGCCTCTCTTGCTTGCTTGCACCCAGCTGTCTGAATCTCCAATCCTCTTATCCTTTCCATGGCACAACACGTTGCAGCTAGGTCACCCTTCATCTCAAATAACAATAGCATGGAATGAGGCCTTGTCTGCGAGCTCTCGATCTAGGACGCATATACCCATACGCAGGCGCTTGTCTGCCACTCAGCCACGGCCTGAGTATCTCGACGACCATTGACAGGATAGTGATGAAACCGCTGCTCCAAGTCGAACAGCGTGAAGCCCAAGATACAGTGCACAGATGGTACGGGGGTATATATGACTCCATCTAATAGTTGCGCTACCTTCGCTTCACCACTGTAGCTAGCAGCGCTCCGAACGCCCCATGTGTCTTACCAGCCTGGCTACGAATCCTCGACCAAATCACGCGGGTTCGATCCCTGCTCCTCCCTATTTCTTCAGTCGTCCGCCGGCGACATTCCTTTGGTCGTGGGCATCCGAATCGCGGACCGGTGGGTAGGATGGCGCATGACGACATGGTGCCTTGCTAGTTGTGTTTTCCCCAGTCGTTGATCAGTTCCTGTTGCTGATTTGAGGTGCGGTCTGGTGCGGTGCGGTGCGTTTGACCAGAGCGATCGATTCGATCTCTCTTACTCCCGCCTCAGTGTGTACCGAGAGCTTGCACGATACTATTCTCTCGAGCTTGGATTTGATTGCCAACATGGCTGCAGAGCTACCCATTCCCATCTTCACATCCCTTGACAAGGCTTTCCCCGACATCGAGACCGCTGCAGCTCAAGGGTGAGTGCCAGTGCGGGGTGTTGATCGCTTCTCACTCAAACGTCGTCGCAGGGCCCGCTACGACTCTGTGGTCAAGGAGTACGAGAAGCGCTTTGGGCATAAGCCTACGTTTATCGCGCGCGCTCCAGGACGGGTCAAGTAAATCAAACAGATTGGCGTTCAGGACACACGCTCAAATTCAATGTTGTAGCCTTATTGGGGAGCATATTGACTATGTGCTCTTCGGCTGTTTTCCAGCCGCGATCGAGCGCGATATCCTCATCGCGTGCGGCCCGTCACAACCTGGCTCCGAAGCCACCGCGCAAGATGGGGCTACCCGTGGTGGCGTGAAGGCGGAGAATCTGAACCCGAAGTATCAGCCACAAAGCTTCGTGCCGATGCTCAAGTCCGCCTCTGCGCCGTCTGCTGCAGAAGAAGCGGATGCAGCTAGCACCGTGCATGCAGAGGCCTCATGGCACTTGGACATTGACAAGCGCGAGCTGCGCTGGGAGAGCTACGTCAAGGCTGGATACTACGTCAGTGTACGAAGAAAGATGTTAGCGGATTAGACTAATCGCGCTTCACAGGGTGTACTCAATCGCTTCTTTGCCTCGAACACAGAGCACCCTGTCCCCGTCGACATGCTTGTAACAGGATCAGTGCCGTCTGGGTCTGGGCTCTCCTCCAGGTAAATGAACTCAACGAGAGTGTCTTCATGTTCGCACTCTGATCTCCGTATATTCAGCGCGGCGATGGTCGTCTCGTCCACGCTTGCCTTCCTCGCCGTCAACAATAAATTAGAGGGCATCACGAAGGGGCAGCTTGTCGAGATGGCCATGGAGAACGAGAAGCGCGTCGGTGTCAACAGTGGTGGGTGAGTACATGGCATTATTCATTGCCTACTATGCCTCCTACTAATCACGAAATCGCATCAGCTTGGATCAAGCGGCATCAGTCATCTGCACACCGCACTCTGCCATATTCGTGGACTTCTTCCCCCGCCTTTCAGCTGAGCCCATCCCTCTCCCAACTCCCCGCACTGTCCCTCGCGCCGTCTTCGTCTGCGCGAACTCCTTAGTCGTAAGCGACAAGGTCGTCAGTAAGTGCTTGCTCTTCTTCTTCAAGCGTTAGCAAGGCTTCTTACTCGATATTCCAGGCGCGAAGATCCACTACAACCTCCGCGTTGTCGAAACCCTCGTTGGCGCGCGCGTCCTCGCGCTCCGCCTTGGACAACAGCTTGGCCCTTCCGAGCGTCCCCGGCTGCGCGAGGTGTTCTCGCGCTGGCTGGGCTCCCCAGAGCTGGAGTCAAGCCCGGAGAAGGTCAAGGCCGAGCTGCTGCGCTTCCTCCCGGAGATTGAGAAGTTGCGCCCGTCGCCCCAGGGCCGCAAAGAGGGCGAACTCGGTGTGACGATGAAAGAGATGGTCGAATGGAGTGGACTTTCGGAGGAGCAGTTCCACCAGGTGTATCTCTCCTGGGTTGATGGTGCGTATCAGCCCATGGCTCTAGGATGCATCGCCTCAGTGGACTGACATTGACGTCTTCTAGTCGAGGCCGAGTACTTCCAGCTGTACAAACGCGCGCGGCACGTCATCACCGAGGCGATCCGCGTCCTCGAGTTCCGTGAAGTCTGCCTCCGCGCCCAGGCTGCGGAGGGCGATTTGCCTGAGGACACCCTGCGCGAGCTTGGCGCGCTCATGGACGCCTCTCACGAGAGCTGCTCGAAGCTGTGCGAGAGCTCTTGTTCTGAGGTCGACCAACTCGCGGAGCTTGCTCGCGCGAGCGGTGCGTATGGCTGCCGTATCACCGGTGCGGGTTGGGGTGGTTGCACTGTATCGCTCGTCGCAGAGGACCAGGTGGAGAGCTTCATCGCGAAGATCAAGGCAGGGTACGCGCCGTACAAAGAACTCGAGGGCGAGAAGCTCCATGAAGTCATCTTCGCGACGAAGCCCAGCTCGGGAGCGTTCGGTGAGTATACACGCGTTTCACACGCACCTTCGGTGACACTGACGAACGCTGCTCCGACAGTCCTGAAGCTGGACGCGTGAGCAATGCATTCATGCACGCAAAGCTGTTGTATGTGTATTTGTAACTGTAACACAAAGAAAACATGCCGCTGTCATCTTGGGCTAACGTGTAGACGTGGAACGACTCGTGTCACGGCGTAGGTATGTGTGTGGAGGGTATGAGTACAGATGCGTTTAGAGTGCGTGGAACCTTCGTGATCCGTCATCTAACATTATCACTTCTCTTTGTATTCCGAAGTCGAATCCGCCCCGCCAGCCGCAGCATACCACCCATCGTAGGCTTCTTCAGCATCCGCGAGCAGTCCCTTGAGCAGCTCCTGGTCCTCCTGCGTGAAGTCTGACACCTTCCAGTCCGATTCGACGAAGCGGAGGTTCTGGCCTGCCAGGAGCTTCATCTCCAGAATGCCCTTCCATCGCTGCCACACTGGCGTATCGTTCGGAAGCAATGCGTCCAGAAGCTTCATCGGGCGCGGCGACCGGAGCGAGAGGGCGGTGAAGACTGCCATGGCAGTGCGCGTTCCCAGGCGGAACTTTTGCATGTCGCACTCGCGCAGGTTCAAGACGTCCAGGACAATCTCCGTCTGGATGTCCTCCTTGTCGAGCGAGGACAGGTACGCGTTGTACAGCCATGAGATACCGAGCGTCGCGACGAACAAGATCTGCCCGAACAAGGTTCCCTGCGGAATGAGCAGCAGCTGCAGCAGGAACTGAATGGTGAGGAAGACCGAGCAAACGCCGATGCTCCCGTACTGCGGCTCAGAGTCCTCCGAGTACTGCAGGCAGAATCGCCCTCGTGTGACTGAGTTCACCGCGCTCTCCTCCCCGCGCAAGATGATGATGCCGCCCTCCTCGTCAAGCAGGACGCCGTCGCCAGGTGGCGCGCCCTTGGCGGGCGCGGGATGACGGAAGGTCAGCTGCCCAGAACCTATGACGAAGCAAGCGATGCCGCTCGCAATGACGCCCGAGGCAATGCTCGTGAAGCACCACCAGTCCGCGACCAGTGCACAAAGGACGCATGCCGCGACACTCGCCAGGATCGGGATGATCGCGAGGAGAGGGAGGATGCTTTGGCGCCTCGGTGGGGAGAGCTCGAGCAGAGGCGTCTTTTGCAGGTCGATCGTAGTGACGCTGCAGTCGATGGTGCTTCTGCGTCTGCTGCGAATCTGAATCGCGCGAGCGTCCAGAGATTCGCTCCGCGTCTTGCGCGCGATGAGGTGGCCGATATGCCCGCTTCGCTCGATCACCGACCCCGAGTACGCGGCAAGAAAACGTGGGCCGTGCCGCCCGTCGAGTCCGAAGAGCTGCGCGGGTTCGCGGTCGACGCCAGGAAAGAGGCCATCCCATAGGCGGGATTTCGCAAGCTGGCCGTACTGCTTGGCTATCTCGTACGAACCGGGTGTATTGTACCACCCGAACCAACGACGCCCCTTGATGAGGTGAACGGTGGCCATGCCTTGGACCGCACCATCGCCACCGAAGAAACCAGCGACGCCGGAAGAATCGAGAGTAAAGGACGAGCTTTGAAGGGGCGCCTCAAAAGTCGGCTCGTCTTTGAGCTGCCGAGCTAACTGGACCAGATGGGAGATTGGAGCCATCTAGGAGAATTCGTAAGACATAAACTTCTAAGCGGGTGAGCGTAGAGAGCGATGCGTGGAGAGAGGCAGGCGACGGTGGAAGAGGCGTGGTCTTCGTCGCCAGTGCAGGGGCAGGGTATATATGGCATGCCACAACGGTTGTCGGATTGCTAGGAAGGCGAAGCGAGCCTTGACATGAGACTTCCCATCAACGGAACAATACAGCACAACGCGTGTGAGGATCTAAATTGATCACGTCGCCGAGAGGTCTCGGTGGCGCGCGGGGCAACCTGTCCTGCAGGCTGCAGCTCTGCTCTAGACCTGCTCAATGCACTGGATTATGATAACCACTCAGACGGACCACGATTGCCAATCTAGACATCCTTGTGCCCGGGATCCTTGTATCGATCCCTGGCCCAAGAAGAAGGGCTGCAGAGCGAATCACACTACTACCGTTCAGAAACGCGGGATATGCTGCGCCACTCTAATAGCTGGGAAACACTGACGGCGAATGCTACGCCCGGAGGGTCTTTGGACACATGTCAGTTGTATGACAGGTATGGATCAAGGGACATAACAACTAGACATCCCACGTCTGTCCCGGTCCACCTGCATACTGTCTATGTAGTATCTTCGGGGAGCTGTGCGCATCCCGCAGCACATTGCGATACGATATCATTCAGCGCTCAGATCCTCGGGTTGCAAGGACATGCAGCACTCACTGTATCCACGTACGCAAGCCGCTCAAACGACGCACAGGCGCAGTCCCCCACTATCGGGCACCTCAGGAATCATGCCCAGACCGCGGACGCAGCCCAAACAACCGTATGCACCCGATTGTGAAGGGTTGCGGTCCAGAAGCATAGAGTTGACCGTCAAGACCATTGGTGGAGAGAACAGCTTTGGGCGAGTCACGTAGGGCTGGAAGAGGAGACGTCCAGGCAAGTCGAATTCTAACGCATTCCCGCTGACAAGCAAGACGTTCCCGTCGGTCGTGACAACGGTGCTGAACACGGCGCAGGTCGGTTTTTGCCAGACGAAGTTCATTGCGCCAGCGATATCCCGGAACGACATCGTGTCGCTGAAGAGATCTCGTGCCAGGTCCGAGAGGTCGCACATGAGGGGCTCCGGCTGTAGCTCATAGTCCTGCGAGAGCAGATAGGCGAAGACGATACGAGCATGATGAGTGGCACTTTCGCATTCGTGACGGTCAGCGAAAGCGAACGATGTCATGAGATCGATGAGATGTCGAGAATCTGTTGTCCATGTCCAAGACGTATGCGGAAGGTAGTGGATAGGTTCAATTGCACGAGTGTAGCCGTCGATGGTCAGGTGTAAGCCAGCACAATCGCGATGTATGGTCCAGCGGTGTTCAAGGACAACTTGGGATAGACATCCTCGAACCAACAATCCGACATCGTTCAGCGTGATTTCTGGGTCTCGGGACACTTGGAAATCCTTCTGGTTCCACATTTCAGAGTACCTGTCCCCATGTATAGGCATACCAGCCCACCTAAATCCGGGATATCCTCGAAGGAGATTCTTTGGTCCATGGTTCGCTAGTAGAAGAGAGAAGTCGCGACGCATCAGAGCGACTATGTTGACCATCTTGAGCACGTTCGCAGTGATATCTGTCGAATGGTGATTGAATGCCGTGGGGCGGGCCTGGAAGCGGTAGAAGAAGCGCACGAGATTGCATACAAGAGCAACCTTGTCGTAGTCGTCACTACATCCAAGACTATGCACGATCCCCATTGCCCAGGCGCACGTACTTTGGGCTAAAGCCGTGTCGGGAAGATGGCCTCGCGGTTGGCTGAAGAGGGGAATAGAGGGATCTTGATTGCGTGCGCGCGATACGCTATGCCAGAAGACATCCGCCGGGATGTGGAGGACCCCAGTGTTCGCTGCGTGAACACAGATATGTGCGTGATGGCTGAGGACCAGCTCCTGAGAGCACCACGCCCTTGAGAACCAGCGAGCAGACATGATGTGGCGAACCGCAGAGCTTGATTGAGCCGATATTTTTGTGATCGTCTGACACTCGTCCGCTGAGAGCGAGATGTCCTCCAGCATCACCAGTGTCGTATGTGCCATCGTATAGATACGCTGCATGATCGCGACCTGGGCCGTCTTCTCGTCGATGTCATCTTGATTGATACAGTGGTAGTCGATCCATATGGCGAGGGAGGGGTCGTACGACTGCGAAGCGCGAGATATGAAGGATGAGAAGTGCACGGAGCGAACAAGTTGACCTCTTAGGTCGGCTACGAGAGTCGGCTCGTTGCTATCGTCCAACCTCTCAAACGATGGGTCTCCGGGCCAGCAATAGCTGATGGCTACGTATGGTTGTCCACGGTAGGCAACCACCTCGAAGAGGCCCTCTTGGTTCCGCTCTAAGAGGCGAAGCGGACTCTCGTGGGGTGCACCCGTGCTGAGCGTACCCTGGCAAACCTAAGAGGAACAACCACAACACGCGTTCGTTAGGCATGCGTAACCATAGACATGGTACTTTCATCTCACCTTCGAGGCATCTGCCACTGTGAACGGCTGCAACGGAGAATGGGCCCCGTCCGCCATAGAATAGAGGGTTGATTGTGAGAGTAGTACGATGGTGAAGTTACAGTGCAGCACCGAAAAACCGACGGGCTCTCTCTATCGCCATCAATCACATAGCGCTACACGAAAGTTAGCGTTCGAACTGCTGAAAGGCGGCTACTAGTCGATGTCACCTACATTGAACCTTACGACATCCGACGCCGCGGCGCAGTTCAGGCCCGTTTCGCCAAGTACACTTGGTTCTTGTTATTGTTCGTGGCATAGGTGAATATACCAGCTGTGGGTAAAGTTGCCAACAGCAGCCAGAACCAAGGACAGTCGTCAGGCAAGTCACCAGTCTGATTCCTGGCGACTGAAGTCAACTCGGAGATGCAGAAGACGGACAAGAAACCGTGGGAAAGCTCTGAGCACGGCTCACAGACTTCAAATCACAGCACGTGCACGTGCTAGTCGTTGGTTCGTTATATCCACGACGAGCCTGAGTTCCAATCACAGCGGTCGCCCATTGCAGGGTCAGAAGCGTATGGCTAGTGCGGACGAGATACTGGAGCGATTTGGGGTGAGGCACTGTTATGAACATCCGAACTCGAGAGTCGAGACTTCAGAAGCTAGAAGCGCCCGAATCCCGACGTCGACATGCTGATGCATTTCGGAGACGCTACTCTAGTACTGCAGTACACGCAACACCCCGGCTTCTCCAAGTATTTTTGTAGCCCTAGCGAAAATGAGGGTTGCAACAGGAAGACAAGGTTGTAAGTTCATGGGGGCAGAGCGAGCGAATGAACAATCCATAACATACTATTGGCTGTGACGATACTTGGTAATGCTCGGTCTCCGGAGCACTTCGCAGCAGCGGTATATAACTACAACCAAATGCTTAGTCACGACATCCCATGCTAAGACAGTGGTTCTCTGACCTGAATCTTCACAGACATTTCAGGCAGTTGATACGTCAAACGATGCATGGAGAACTCAGTGGTACATTTAATGCGTTGTCAGGTTAGAATCGTGGTATGGCACTTCTGATGTTCAACGATTGGACCATGATGAGTAGACCACAACGGAGCGTCCAATCGCTGACACCTGCACTGACCATGCTATGACTTGGATGCGTTGGAGCCACCGCTTTCAGTAGAGAGGCGCGACGCCGCGCGCGTGTTCGGACGATTATTGCGAGATGGAGGCGGAAAAACAGGGACAGGAACTGGAGACTGGGGCTTCCCGGGTTTGGCAGAAGCTGACTCGGCGGAAGACGTTTTCTTTCGTCGAGACGACGAAGCGCGCCGATGTAGAATACGGCCCATCGCAAGTTTGGAGGGGAAAATAAGGCACTACCAGTATGACGGGGCGCTGCTTGTTATATCGTGCAATTCAGCCAGTAGCGTTAGACACCGAGATGAATATTCTCAATGGTTTGTGCAAGGTACGGCGCGTGAAGGTGAAGCTAATGACGGTATGACTCTGAGTGCAAGTCAGTGCATCGCAGCATCCCGCTATGCTGTGCTAGCCCATGCCGGCACCGGCGGCTTCGGCGGGAAACGAGTCGCACATGCTGTTGCCGCAAGGCGGGTATGTACTCGTCGAACGGGACCATGCTTTGGACAGGGAAACCACCCGTAGGCCACGCAGTTTCATTTGATCTCTTCGAACCTGCCGCTAACATCCTGCGAGGTACTACAGCTATTCAAAATGTGGTTCCGTCTAAGCTGGTTGAGGTATACGAGGACCTCGGCTTCAAAGGTCGAGACTCTTGCGTAGTTGGACTGCACGCTGCGAGCAACTCAACAACCTAAGCGACGTCTCGGGATCACCTATACGTACCGGCATGTGAGCTCTACGCCCGGGATCTCGAAGGGAGGCCAAGGGCCTGGCGTGGGATCCGCAGCTATGGACCAATACCCCCAAGGATTGGGGGCTTCCCCTGAGGCCAAGAGTGGTAGCTGATGGAAGTATATGCGATCTGGCCTCCCTGTAGGTCGATGATCGTGCATTTAGCGCGACTTCGTAATGAGAGCATGGCCATCAAGCAGCTTACCGGATACTTTTCCAGTAGAGATTGAACTCTGCGCCGTTGTCGCACGGTTGATCCCGGTATCGCAAACCACAGCTCCTGCATAGTGAAAGACTTCCTCAACTAAACCTGATATCAGCTGCCTATCCAAGACGGTTATATGAGCGACCTACACAGAATAATATCGTGGACGTTTAGCCCATATTCGTTGGCGACGTCTTCGGCATGGTTCCAAAAGAAATCGTGATATTCGCAATCATCAGGCAAAGTTCGCACTACGGCGATATCCTCCACTGTATCTTCGCTCTGGTCTGAGAGATCAAACGTATGGCTTTGTACAAATCAGCGCGATGAATAGAAGTTAGAATGACTGCATATGATAGACATACCACACCGTGTCCTCCGCCCAAGGATAATCCTGAGCCGGTTCCCAGTCGTGCTCCCGACGGCGCCTCAGCAAGAAGGTAGTCAACTTCCCGGTCGGTTTGGCGAGGTCATAAAGATTCCCTAGGCGAACGAAGCTCTCGTCCGAGCCGTCTCGTTTGATGTACCCGTAATCGCCCCATTGAGCGTGATGAACACGGGCCTGGAACGGATGCGACGCCCATATCTTGGCGAGGTCAGAGCCAAGGAACTCCTTCAAATCAAGGGCATCCGCCGAGCGCCCTCCCGTGTGCGACTTCAGTAGCCTTTGCAAGGCGATGGCACAGTCCATAACGACGTCGTCGTTTGCGTAGTCTAGATTGACAGTTAGCGAGGGTTTCTCTTTGAGGAGGAATCGTAAAGACGAATCACCTTTCCCTGGAGATGTTGCGCCCGCGTCCTAGAGATTGTGGACAGCACAGGATAGTAACATATCAGGCGTTGCCAACAGCAAGTAGACATACTTCGTCGTATAGCCTTCGTAGGCGTGACTGGAAACATCCTGGATTGGCGTCCTCGAGGTCTCCGGCATCAACGATGAGCCTGCCCTCTTCGTTGAGCATAGCAGATGGAAGGCATCGGTCATGGCTATGGCACTGGGTCGCAACGAAATGTGAAGCTCGCATAAGATACCACTGTGTGAGATTACTGACACAGACCTCATTGAACGCGATTCCAACCTCATGCAAGTAGCTGAAGGCACTCTGTTTGTTTCGTCCTTCAGATTGCTGTGACCAAGCATGGCAAATATGCTTCGACTCACCTGGTAATCGACGATCTGCTAAGATGTCAGAACCATGTTTCGCCGCGACCGCCTGTTACTCACAAGTTGTAGCCATTGGAGCAACCGAGAAAGGATGTCTTTGCCATGGAACTGGTGTATAAGAGGTATGACTCCTACCAAGAGCCCGATGAGTGACGTTTGCGCGTCGCTTATTGTATCGCACCTGTATCCATAAAATAGAACCTATCTTGCAGGACTGGATGGGAGTAACCAACAACTTGGGCCAAGTATGGGTGATGTCTGATCGAAGGACAGTCAGCGTTTACCGTGCATACCGACTTAGAATCAAACTACATCTGGGGATAGTACGTCACCATAGCCTCGGGACCTATCTGTTGTCGTATACTCGGAATTATACAGGATTGACGGGTGAGATCGAGCGGAGAGCTCACCTTAGCCTCGGGTGATGCACGGTCCCTAATGGTCCTGATGACAACAGCCCGCCCTTCCCATCTCCCTTCCCATTCCTCACCAACAACCTGGCCACGCACGCGGTAACTCCCTCTGACCTTAAGGCACCGAAGATCGCTCCAGCGGAATAATCGAAGCTGTATCAATACGCGTAATCGCTGGGTAACGACGTAGAGAGGCCGTCAAGTAAAAGAAGGGTACCTGTGAATGATCATCGTACATAGCCTGTCTCTCCAACTTCACGCGCAAAGCTATCAGGCAAGCTGTCTGTTTGCAAGGTATGTGAGTCCAGCCGATACGGTATCAAGACCGGTATGCGCACGTCAAATGCTCGCCAGGCGCTGTCGAGTTCATCCATTCGGTCGTCAAGCATCTCCGAAATGGAGCTTTGTAACAGAAAACGACTGAGAGGCTTCCTCCTTAGTTCCGCCTCGACATCGCTCCGGATTCGTGTGAGCAACCTATCATTCAAGCGAGTCATCAGCCGTGCAGAATGATTGGCACAAGGTAAGCTAATGGGGACATACGCTTGTATCTCAATCAAGTTCACCTTCAGCTTGTCGTCCACTGCCTGCGGATCGGACGCAAGCGATTCCTCGACATGTCGCGCAAACTCTGACACACGTCTGGCAAGACGTATAAACCGTTCTTTGTCGCTCCGGATTTTCTATACCATAACGGCTGAGAGTTAGATCAGACGATAATGGTGCGACTTGAAGAGACGCACCTCCACAGTTCTAGCTATGCCAAGAGCGGCGCCGACGATGCTGCCCAAGAATGGCACCGTAGCGACGGCGCTAGAGGCCTCCTGAAGGACTTCCAACGCGGACACGAGGGTAGCAAGCACATCGCCCGATGCACTTCTACGACTCAGGCGGAGAGATGGCATGGTAACCTGACCGCAATATGGAAACCGTATTCCTCTTGTTGACCGCTGCTAAATAGCATTGGCAACGTTCGAACCTGAGTCAGACTCAATGCAGGCCCTTTCGCCATCAACCTCGTGGCATAGAGGACAGCCGAGAGCGCGACGTCGCGTGAAGATAAGGTTATAACTATGCCAACTGCGGGCCTCGTGAAGATTGGAACGATGGATAGCAGACACCTTACAGCGGCGCGTATATACGTTCGCTCGTTACGAGATTCCGCATTAGCGCCGCGTATCTGGACCAGGCCTGCAGAGTCCAGACAGCCTGAGTGCGTCTACCCATCATCGTGGACTGAACAGCTCAAAGACCAGTCTCAATACGACGAAATCGAACAGAACGCTTATATGCACATATGGACTAGAAGTACAAGTGATTGCAAACCTTGAGCGTTTCAGCAACGATTGCGGCATCATGCGTAGACCTTCTCGTTCCAGCCAGGAAGAATCTGGGCGTTCTCGAACTTCTTGTCTCCGCGGGCAACGTTCTTCGTGCGTTGCCACTTCTGCTTCGCGAAAGTCCAAGCTGGATATGATAGCACGCGGGGTTTAGGAGAAATGATATTATTTCAGGCGGACGTACTCACTTTCCATGGTAGGTACCGGGTTGCCCGACTTCTCGAATTCGTTCTCCACGAATCCTTGCTCGCGAAGCACAGGCGATTCCTTGATCGTCTTCAACTCCACATCGTTGTTGGGTCTAGTAAGTCAGGTTGTCAGCAATGACCTGTTCTTCTGCAGTCTGCGACATACCGAGAGAAGTAGAGGAGCCCGAGACGATCGACATGCTGCTGGTCCTTCGGGGGCACTGCCACACTGCAACGGATCCAGTGAGTGAGCCAGTGGTATTTGCAACGGACGGCACCATGTGCGTACCGGTGAACGGTGCTCTTCACGTAGCCCGCGGTGAGGAAAGAGAGGGCATCACACGTGTTGACAGTAAGGGTGCCATCCTGCGGCTTCACCCAGCTCCATTCCCCAGTCGTGTGGTTTCGAATCTGGAGAGCCGCCACAGGCTGGCGGAAGAGAAGAGTGAAGGTGCCCAAATCTGAGCATTGTCCTATCAGCGACTATGCACTCCAATCAAAGGCACAGGGGCCCACCAGTGTGGCCACGTCCCCAGAGGCCGTTGAGTTTCTGGTTCTCCTCGGGAGAGAATTTGCCATACTTCATATATCTGAGGTGGTCCTTGATGCCATGTGTGAGCGTCGTAGATGCATGCTAAGAAGCCTATTAAGGCTGTCTCACCTCGCTCTTCACTTCATACTTGTGTATGTTCTTGAGATAGTCTTCCGGAAGCCCTAGAGCAATCGCAAGGATGGTGTGGAGGGGGTCAAGGACTTCTGTGTGAAGAGACTTCGCCCGCATGAGATACGTGCAAGCTAGCGAAGACGAGAGCTTTATACTCGAGCGAATTCTTCAATTTCGGGGAGGTGTTGCTGTGCGGCTTCCGGATGTTCGTGTTTGAAATCCCCATTAAACTCTGAACCGAATGGTCTCAGAGAGTAAGCCCTCGGAAAATACCGATGTCACTTACTAGGGATATTGTAGACCTCTACTCTGTCGCGAAGACCAGAGACGGGATCGAGACTATGAAACGGGTATTAGTTATAGACATGCATTCCGTGGTGTAAGACCTGCATCCGACGCCCGGCAGGGACGTATCCGTTGAAAGCACCCTCGTCTGTGCCGCGGTCAGCCAGCATTCGCGACACAGTACGTGACATTCGCTAACTCACCAAGTCCTTGAGGGACATACTTGAGCTTCTCCTCGAGGGGGGTCTCGTACAGCTGCTTGCCAATAGCGAACTGTCTGTTGACGCGCTCTTGCGAGATGTTGAAGTTCTTCACGTAGAAGAACCCATCCTCCCGGACGGCCTTGATGAGCGTCTTCGCGAGCTGCTGGTTCCCCTCCGGCGTTCCGTACAAGCTGAAGTCAAGCGTAATGAGATCCGCCCACGGGAGGTCCTCCTAATATAGGTGTGGACCGTCAATGGCTGTCGTACAAGTCGCGATGCATGCAAATACCTTCGTCTCTTGTACGAAGTTGTAGGAACCGAGCTCTGGGACTGGGACGGGCATTGTAGGCAGATATGTGAGTAAGGGGTGGAATGATAGCGCATAGTGTTGTTGCTCACCTGTTTTTATAACCGTGTAGCTATCTCGAGAGAAGCAAGGTCAGATGCCCACACAACGTCAGACGAACGATATTCCTGCCTCATGAGGGGCAGAGATGGTGCAACAAACTAATCTCGAGGGGCTTGATAGAAGCCCTACTTGCGCCAGGCCGCATCCCGGTTGCGTGCTCTCGCGCTATGAGGTGCCCGTACACGACTAAATGTTAACAGCGCGAACGGCTGATAAGAACCCGACGGGAGTCAGACTCGTGACAGTAACCGTCAGTCAGCAAGGCCCGAGAGCGCAGCACTGCGACTGCAACGTCCATTGTCCTCCTAACCGACGTCCTATTCAACGAATGATTATGCATCATCGTAACATTATCGCAGTCTACCCCTGTGATACCCTAGGAATGTCAATGCCTATGCAACCATACCGCATTCACTGCGACGGTTGGACCTGAGTGACAGGTTCGGGCAGTGCAGCATCCGACGAGATATCGGACACTTGCTGTTGCCACATGCTGTAGTACAGGCCGCCTGCGCGCATGAGCTCCTCGTGCGTGCCTTGTTCAACCACCTGGCCATCCTTCAGGACGAGAATCAGGTCTTCCGCGGCGGTCAGCATTGCGTTGAAGATTGATTTGCGGTGCACTTACCGGATTCGACTACCGTGCGCAAACGATGAGCGATGAAGATGCTAGTCCGCGCCTTCTCGTGCAAGAGGTTGTTAACGTTCCGCATGAGCTCGGTCTCGGTGTGTGCGTCCAATGCAGACGTCTATTCCCGTCGTCAGTATGGCTGCGCTAGTCGATTCATATCGTCACATACCGCTTCGTCGAAGAACAGGATCGGAGGATCCTTGAGAAGCACCCGAGCGACGGCAAGACGCTGCTTCTCTCCACCAGACAGCATCAGCCCGCGCTCGCCAACCTTCGTCTTGTACTTGTCGGGCAATCTCATGATCGCTTCATGTACGTGCGCCTTTCTGGCTGCCTCCATAACCTCTTCGTCGCTCGCGTCGAGCCGACCATAACGAATGTTCTGAAGCACGTCCGAGTGGAACAGAGGCGTATCCTGGGGGACAACTCCGATCGCGTTCCGAAGTGAGGCAATCTGGAGGTCACGAATGTCCTGGCCGTCAACGTAGATGCGACCGGACGAGGGTTCATAGAAGCGGAACAGCAAGCGGAAGACCGTCGATTTCCCACACCCAGAAGGCCCGACAAGTGCAACCTTCTTGCCTGCGGGAATAGTGAAGGACATGTTGCGGAAGATGGGACGGTCAGGATGGTACCCAAAGCTGACGTTCTCGAAGGTGATCGAGCCACCGCGTAGGTCCAGAGGCCTCGCGTTCGGCTTGTCCTATCCTGCCGTTAGAATGCTTTGCTTACAGAGGTAAAACGGCGGCCTACCTTCGGGGGCTGATTCTGCGTGGTCAAGTTGAACAGGACTTCCATGTCGAGGAGACTCTGCCGCATCTCGCGGTAGATGGTCCCCAAGAAGTTGAGAGGTAGCGAGAGTTGGAAAACCAATTGGTTCACCATTACGAGGTCGCCAACGGTCATGGTCCCTAGCACACATTGTGAATACGCTGACTTAAGCCAGAAGATTGCCGAGACCTACCCTTGATCACGCCTTGCGCCGCCAAGAACATCATCATCGTGAGCGCGGTGGAGAAGATGATATTCTGGCCAGAGTTCAGGTACGCCAAAGAAGTGGCAATCTTGATGGACGCCTTCTCGTACGCAGAGAGATGCTTGTCGTACTGCGCGACTTCATACTTCTCGTTATTGAAGTGCTGTCGAAGGTACCCAGATGAGCCGGTGCCACGGAAGGAACTCCTCATCCATAATCACCTTGACAGCCTCGTAGTTGATTAGGGAATCCACTGCAACCGTTGCCGCCTTGTTGTCCGCGGCATTGGCCTCTCGACGGAACCGTGTTCTGTCATATAGAGGTCAGTCTCAAACCAATGAGAATCGCCGATATATGCCTACCTCCAAGACGTAGTTCGAACGGTGAACCAAGTATATGCGGCCATGGTGACAAGTGTAATCGCAGCGAAGTCCCATCCAAACTTGTATGTCTGGTTCGGAATGAGCGAGTATGCATGACACTGTGTAGTGAAAAGACTTACCAAGATACCGCACACGAGCGAAATCTCAAGGGCCGTGGGTACTATCCGGAATATTATGGCCTGCAAAATGAACGTTATGCCTCTGGATAGTCTCAGTAAGAGGATGTAGTCGGAAAGGTACAGAAACATCGCACTTCGTTCCCCGGTCGATGGCACGCGTGAGCCCTCCTGTCTGGCGCGACAGGTGGAACTTCAGGTCCAGGTTGAGGAGATGCTCGAAAGTCTGCCTCGCGACCTTCCGAACTGCAGCTTGGCCGACACTCGCAAAAGTCGCGTTCAGCAGTTCACCGAAGAGCGTAGCGCCGATACGCGCGGCGCCATCTGTACGGCATCTTGAGCGTGCGTATGTGCGGACAACGCATGGGAGACGTACATCCAAGAATCAGGGAGCCTCCCACGACCCAAACGGTGGACGCAGCTGTGATATCGACATTAAGTGTGTCAATCACTTGCTTGAAGATGAGCGGGACCTGCACATTCAGGAGCTGCGAATAGCACCAGCGTTTAGCTCAGAGTAAGGGTAGCCCAGGAAACCGACACACTTTGCCCCCGACGAGCAGACCAAACCCGAACAAGACGCGACTACGAGTCTTCCAATCGTCTTTCGGCCATATATTCTGGACAAGCTTGCGGACTATATCCCAGTCCCTTTTCCTCTGCTCTGACTGGGATATGTGGACAGCTTCTCCTCCGAGGTCTTGTTTGGCTTGGGGCTTGGGAGGTTGTGAAGTCGCATCGGGGTTATGTTGTTGCTGAGCAAGATTCTGGAAGTAACGTGCACGGAGTCCAAAATCTCTGGGTAGCCTTCGTTGTCGGGTGCGGTCGACAGCAGTACCAAAGGGTCTGGCAGAAGAGGTGATTGACCTGAAAGGTCTGCTCCAGGGCAGAGTGGAAACTTTGAGAGGTTGAGAAAGACACTGTCGGCACACGTAGATGGACATGAGTACAAGCCCTCGATGTGAGTAAGTCTAGAACATCGAGGGATGAGAGACGGGACGAGAGGAGTAGCTGACAACGACGGGACCGGGAGGAGGAGGAGGACGCATGGTGCCGACAATTCCGAGCTGAAGAGATCAGTTGGCGTGCTTGCGCGAGTGCTAATTCCCCCGCTATCTAATCAGATAAGATAACTATCCGCTCAAGACGCTGTACAGCTATTCTCGAAATCAATGCGTCGGCGCCTTTTTCGCGCGCGCCGCACAAAACGCACAAAACGCACACTGAGCCTTCTGAGGTTGGAACATGAGCTATTAAGACGTACTGCGAGTCATATTGTTGTCCTCTGAATGTCTAGAAGAGCTCAAGATCACTTCTTAGGTTCAGATAGAAATATATCATTGATTTAGGAAGCTGGTTGTCTTTCATATCGGACGACCTCGCAGTAGTAAGATGGCGTGAAGCACTACTTACTCATCGTGTACTACTTGATCTACCATGACCGCTGCGGATCGGCCTCGTAAGACCTACCTGCTTGGATAATAGCCGTCCTATGTGTGCAAACCGCGGGGTGAATGATACAGCGAGTGTCTCGCTTGAGTAGAATCATAGTAGCGCATACCCCCGGGCCTGCCGAAAGTTGCTGGTAACTTCGTCCAGATGTACTGGGTCCCTCCACTATCTCTGCTCTACTCGCTGTATGAAGGCACACTTAGAGGCCGCATCTCACCGTTCTTGAGCACCGAGCAAGCTCAAGCTCATCGTGTACGGCCAGGGCCGCCGCCATGCGCCCAGCCCCATATGGCAGCATCGCAGCACCTCCATCATGTAATTGTATCCAGGGTCTTACTTCGGGGACAATGTATCTCAAGGGCGTTAGGAAACAACTCACCGTGGGTGGCTAGTGCGATCGCACAATTGCTTCACGGCATAGTAGAACATTCAAATCGTGAACATTGTGTGACTTAGCTGCTGCATGTAACTCTGCACCCTCCTCCTGACGTTGTTCACACTACCACGGCTCCTGAATTTGTAGTCGAAGCACATTAAAGTCTTGATTCACGGTTGCGGACCCTTTCACAAGAGATTCGCGTCAAGCCTGTTGCCAGCGAAAGCGAGTGGCCATTATGTGTCAAACAGGGGATTTAGTGTAAAGACCAAGTCTGCAGAACGATCTAGACTGATATTTGGTGCTCAGAAGACAAGAAAGTAGCCTGAAGTACGCCCTGATAGCACGAATCTTCCAATGCCCGAAGGCTCTGTGCATTTTGTGCATTTTGCGCGGCGCGCGCGAAAAAGGCGCCGACGCATTGATTTCGAGAACAGCTGTATCCCCGCGCAACCACCGCAACTTGTGTTGCACGGTGATCATACCTGCAAGTCCGGACTCCACGCATACTTCCGAGTCTCCCGTCGTCCAAGGTTCACTGCGGCGATACCGGCCGTGTGTTCGAACAGCTCAACGTCTTTGAGGTGTATCACTCGTGGAAGTACCCACATTCTGTCTGCCTTACGTGACTGGGAAGAGTGCGCACTGCGATCATTACATAGCTGAATAACACATCCCGACTCGGAGGCACTGAGGTTGACAGGTAGACCAAATATCACAAGCTCAAGTACAATTTGGTATCACTCCTGGCCGCAGATGCGGAACACTCAGTTGGACTCGACGCTGAGAAGCCGGGAATGGGCGCGTTTGAACGCCAGAGGTGTACGCTGTACTGTCATACGAACTGCGGTAACCATGGCCGTAAGTGTTTGAATAGCTGCAGAATCTGGTCACCTCCTCCGTCTAACCGACTCGCTACTCTAGGAGCAGTGCGCTGGCCCTGTGAAATGCTGATGCCTTGAAGTCACATTCGGTCTTGCTTGGTTGTAACGAAACCCAACGTGAAGAGAATGTGGGTGGCCGATGGCGCCCATCAACCACTTGCCCGTAATTTTTCTTCAGATAGAACTCATTGACAAGCCTTCGACGGTCCAAACATGATATGTGGTTTATCCTGATACTTTTCTGCCGAGAAGCCCCTCAGGGTCACGACCAAATATCCTCTGGCAAGGCCGTAAGTCAGCAACACAGCCGGAACACTCCAGGGTTGGCCCATATATATGAGCAAGGCGACGTCCTCCTCGGCCCATAACCACCGGCCAGCCAGAGATCATGCATAACTTCTCAGAGTGAGTGACATCCATAAGGCCTCTGGTTCGTACTCACATTCTAATCCCAGCGTAGAGTGGGCCAATATAGAGACACAATCCATCCACATGGATATAGCGAGCGCGAGTATGTCCTATGCGAACGCTTTACAGTTCTAATATGACGTTGCTTACTCGAAAATCTTCAGCTCTTTTCTACTACGAATATATACTCACGATCCCGGACGAAGTTCGTTTGTTCTGGCAACACCCGCGTAGTCTGGCAACCGTACTCTACCTGCTCATACGTTATGCATCTCTGGTCACAAATACCGCCCGTCTCGTGTTCAGCGCCCCAGAATACCTCTACCCCAAGGTTAGACTCACGGCTACTGGGTGCGTCGAGCATGCATGACTTATCACCGGAAGTATCTGCTCATATCTCTTGTTTACCGCCCGACCATCAGATGTCAGACATTACAAGACATTGTGGAGATCGCCCAGCTCATATCTACTGCGGCCGGATCCGGTATGATGCAGCTCGCGGAGAGCCTTCGTGTCTATGTTAACGATACTATCTAGCGTTCATTGCCCTGCGAATAATGGCAGTATGGTCGCGCAATTGGTACCTCGGAAGCATCTTGTTTGTCCTGGGGTTGATCAACTCCACCCCATTGGCACAGGTGCGCCCTACGCTTCGACGTTGCACCGCACCTTGACTTCCAATCACTAATTATGGGCCACTTCCTAGACTTTGTTCTTCGCATTCTCCGGATCCGTGCAGGCTCCGCCGTACAGTGCATGCTCTGAAGGCACCGAGAGTCCTACTATGGCGCTTGTCGTAACGTATGAGCATTTTCCTTTGAATGCCCAGTACTCGAGCTCAAGTTGTATGATATCGCCATGACTCATCCAGATTATATGGTGAGTTGCTATTATGACGAACAGCGTTCTGACCACACTCAAGTCAAACCATCGATGGTAGTGCCTTTAGTCGCTAGCGCAACAAACATGGCATACGAGTTGCTCTGTTTTGTTCTGGTCGTCTCCAAGACATATCGCGGGTATCGCGTCCCGCACGGTTCGAAGACACAGCCCCAATTGACATATTTGCTCATACGCGATGGTGAGGGCGTGATTTGTGTGTATCGCCGCAGTCTATCTGAACATCCATGACATCTATGACTAGGTTCTCTGTACTTCGCGTAAGCGCCGCCCTTGCTTGGTTATGCTAACGGCAGTGCTGATACGACGCAGGGCGATGATCGTAATGGGGATTATCAATTTGCCAACTTCGATTTCTGTGAGTAGCCTCGAACTGGGCCTTAGTGTTCTGCTCCTCAGTGTTGTTGACCAAGCGCTGCAGAGCCCTGTTGTAAGGGATCGTCTGTTAGTATTTGGGCCTGAACCTAATGACGATACTCCTAGTTCCCTGCAGGCGGTTCTCTGAACGAATCCTTCAGCCGATCGTACGTTCCATCCCACTGCGATTCACCATAATTGCACGCCTGGTTGCTGACGGCGAGGGCACTGGTAGCCTGGTGCCCATCCTCACCATGCGTTTCCTCGCGAACATCAAGCGGACAGGAGTCCAAGACCAAACGGGTGCCTCGGGCCTCCGTCTGTCCACAGTACCGTTTGCCGGCGGGACCCAGACAGATCGTCTCTTGCAACACATCACAGGGAATGTCCAGTTCTCGGACCCCGAGTCGGAGAATGAATACAGCACTGAGGAGACTGTCGCCGAGCTGGACAACGGAGAGGCCGCGCCAGAGAACACATCTGGACCTCAGTCTACCTCCGACGTCGTCTAAGGCTGTTTAGGAATCTTCAGGGTGCGCTAGACTGTTTAACACTGCTTGTAGCTCCTTCATTGACGCATCGGGTAATCAAAGGAACCATCTTCTTGCCCATCCGCCCCGTGCTGCGTTGAATGTGGGCCTCTTCTGTCAGCTTGGATGCTCTTTCTTGTCCCGTGTAACTGCCATTGGTCATTGGAGCTTTGTATTCATGCATGTACCGTCGGAAGATCATAGTTTCGAATTATGCATTTGCCCGGTTCGATAGCCATGAATGGAGATACGAGCGTGCGGGGATCAGTTGTAAGCTACGAGATCTCCTGAACTTTGATGTTTTCCCCAAAGTTTCATCGAGGGTTACCATACCTCCGAATCCCTCGAATGTCCACAGTGGAAACATGACACGCAGTCGTGCGCATATCGTATTGGATTGTGGGCTTGTGTGTGACGGAGGGGACGGTGACGTCATATGTCGCTGGTACGCAGGAGCAGGGATTGCAACCTACGACGTCATGCCAAAACGGTCAGAGTAACCACATAGGCGCAAACTCCACCCACGGCCCCTTCTTATANCCCCCCTGTCCCCGCTCGTCGTGCCCAACATCGACCACGACCATCATCTCTCGCCCACAAAGTCTTTCTCTACTCGTCATGACCAGCATCATCTACACCGCTTCTCGCAACGCGTTCAAGCGGGCTGTTGCCCGCCCATCGACGTCTGTGCTGGGTGCGACGCCGCGCTTCTACTCGAGCACCATGCACGATAACGACCCAGACGTAAGTGGCGCGTGAACCCAGTGACTTACTTGTAGCTTACCCTGCCACGCAGGTTCTCGAACAGGAGAAGAGGCGCAACTTGAGCAAGCAACAACACAAGACGTCGACCCCTATTGACGAGGCACCTGGTTGGAACGAGAATCTTGCTAGTGCGTCCGAGGCAGCAGTCAAGGTGCGTCTTTACGGGATCTTGCCCGAGAACCAAGAGGCTCACAGGATGTATGCGCATTGCAGGCTGACCGCTGGGGTGGAGGGTCCGCGAAGGATCTACAAGACAAAACGGTCAAATACGTGAAGAACCGCCACCATTCCGCTGACTCGACAACGGCGACGGAGTCTCTGCCGCACGAGCCCGGCGTCTCGACGTCGCACATGAGGCAGGATGGGCCGTCGACTCCAGAGGCACCGTACCAGCGTGACGAGATCGACGGCCCGCTCAAGACTGCTCATACCGCAACGGTAGAGGAGACGGTCGAGCATGAAGAGGATGTCGTAACGCGGAAGAAGGTCTTGTAAGACACTTCCGGGTTTTAGGCGAGCTTCAATGTACGAGTATGCATCGCGCAGAAAGAAAAAAGGACCCTGTATAGTATCAGTCCATGTAGTCACTCCTCAATCGAGTTACATGCACACGGCGCACCTTCGTTGGCCTGGACAGTTATATGTTGGATGCTGGATGCCCGAGGGGCATGCTAGCTTGCTTTTCCTCTATACAACAAACGCGAGGTAGTGAGCTGCGGCTTCCTATATCAATATTCGTTTCATTACGTCTAGGTGGACGTCGCCAGTGCCAGGACCCTGATTCAATTTCCCGTGAGCAAGTAAGCACTGTGCTGCATGTTTGTGCACGCAGACATGGCGTCAGCATCAGAACTTGAACGGACATGATGATCTACCACGATTGCTATTCGTGTGGTCAGTCTCGTGCCTAACACCAAGGCGGCATCCCCTATAGATTGGGCAGAACGTGTAGAAGATTGAATACTGGGTAGCTGGTAGCTGACTTTGGCCGCGTTGGCAAGAAGTATCTACCCAGGCTGGTTAGGTCTTGTTGGCGACCGCAGTCACTCACCTGACAATCTGCGATACTCAACGCTTCAGCATATGCCACATTCTGCGTTCCGACAGGACGCGTCGATTATTCTTGGACCTTGACTGCAGCTGGTGGAAGGAGATTGACAGAAAGCAACAGGCGCCCGTCGCTGGCCACGCAGCTCAGTCCTCGAGGCAGTTCGTCACCTTCTGTCATCTCGCCATCGTCCGGGGCATTGTCTGCGGCCAGCGTGCAGCTGCGAGTGCGTATCTACCCTGATAACCGTCCTCCAGCGCGATCTACATCTCTCTCGGAATTCTACCCTACGGCAATTTCGACAATTGCCACCCCCACACACGCACTGCTCTACCTATTCAATGCTCTACTGCTTCAGCCACACTCCTCTTACTGCCTCATAGCGCGTACCCTGTGGCGACACCCCGCCGGATGATTGTACGCTCTTTCACGTCTTACATATATCAGTCGTCATTTCAGACCGTCGACCACCATGAACTCGTTCTGGGACCTCGTCGACTGGCTCCTTCCTCCCGTGCGCATCATCGACGACCTAGCGGACCCCGTCGAATACGCCCACCACCGCTCACGCGGTGCTAGCCACAGCCACAACCACCATAGCCCACACCTCTCGCGTCGTACGTCCACAAGGGACTATGACAAGGAGAGGGAGAAAGAGCGCGAGCGGAGACGAAACAGCCGCGTAGCGGACATCGAGCAGGAGAGAGAGCACGACCGCAAACGCATCCAGGAACTCCACCGCGAAAACGATGTGCTGCGCGAGCAACTGAAGGAAACGCGGGAAGAGCTCGCAAAGCTCAACAATGTCGTGTTCCCGCCCACGCCAGAACGCACAGTACCTCCCTCCCCATGCACGCCGCAGGACTCGCTACAACCTCCGCCTGTATTACCGCAGAGGCCAGCCCCAGCACACCTCCAAGTCGCGCCTGCCACTCCCGCACCCTCACAAGCATTCAACTCTGCCGAGGCCGCCCTCTCAGACCCGAAACGTCTGCGTATCTTGTACACTGCGCTTCGTGCGACATACAACGACGCGCGCCAGAGCCAGAACACACCACCGCCGCAAGGCCAATGGCAGCCCCCTCCTCCGCAGGACCCATACCCAGGCTCCCCGCCTCCCCCTCTCGCATACCCACAATCGCCGCCTATGGCGCCGATGTCGCCCGACGTAGCCGCCCGTCTCAGCAGCTTCGGCCCGGCCCAGAGCCCCCCGCCGTTCTCCCCTTCCGCCGCTCCATCACAACCGCTGTCCGCCTTTGAGGAGAAGGAGATGCTCCGGAGACGGTACGAGATGCAGGATTCTGCACCACGCAACTCGGCGGTACCGCCCACCCCGCCCCCACGTGCGTCACAACTCATGAACGGTCCGCGTGGGCGCCCACCACCGACGCCCCCGTCACCGAATGCACCTGGCAGCGCACGCCCACTCACGGCGGCAGAGGAGAAGGCGCGGCTTAAGGCGATGTACGAGGCGGAGGATCGACAAATGCAGCGTTNCCCCTCCCCCTCCTGTCCAGGTACCCGGTCCCCCCACGTACGGCGTGCACGTACCCTACCCGTCGCCACCGCCGTCGAATGGCTTCCACTCTGCCGAAGTCAGCGAACGGTCGGTCGCGTCCACAGCCATGCCTACGACACCTCCACCTCCCCCACCGCTCGCACCTAAACCGCCTCGAGAGTACATTGAGGAGACGCGCGCGGAGGACCTGCGCACGTCGGCGAAGCTGCAAGCTATCGACAACGCGGATCCGACCAACATCATCGCGTCCCTGAAGGCCGCAGACCCAGACCTCGCGTCGATCATCACGTCCGACCTCCGCGACGACGACCGCGACGACGATGGCGACCTCGACGGCGACGCGGATGCCGATGTGGGTGGCGGCGACCCCGGCGAACATACGTTCGGTCCTGGGGCGCTCTCCGCGGTGTTGAATGCCTCCGCTTCTCCGTCCAGGTCAAATACGGGCGACTCTGGTTCACCAGGCGCGTCAGGATCCAACGGCATTCCACTCTCTGTTCCACCTCCCCCACCCCTCCCCCCGAAGGTGCTTGTCGGAGGCGACTCGTCATGAGCATGAGTATTATTGTCCCAGCGCCGTCCCTCGCCCTCGGGCGCTCGCTGAACCCATTCGGGAACGCCGCGACCCTCCCCCTCCATTTCGGCCTTTGGGCTTCCTGCCACGCTCCCTCCTCTCCTCGCCCTGAGAGCGGACACAGCATTGTGGAGCATCACGCACCAGCGGTGAGCTCTAAAAAGTGTCTGCGCTCTGCACACGACGAACCTCAGCCTATCTATCGTATATCCCGCCACCCACAGCGTGTCTGCCTCTGCCTGTACGTATACCGGTACCTACCCCCGACGGGGCGGCTAGCGCTGTATGGCCCTGTATGCGCGCGCGCGCGCGTTTTGCTTGCTGTCACTTATTCTAATTACATAGGTTGCTTTTACTGGATCTCGGACGGTTGCCCTTGTACATGTATCCTTTTTGTCATTTGCACTTTTGCACTTCATGAGCTCATTTCGTCGCTCATCCCCACCCACTCATTCCCTTGTGCCCATTCCTCCCATCTTGCGTTTCCGCACATCTATACCTTCATCTCCTCTCGTATTTGAGTACTAGTGCATGCATCGCCCGTCTGGCATTCGGACTGGGATCCCCCAGATGGCCTATTATCCACCTAGCACGCACGCGCATCCAGCTTACTCCGACTCTCGTTGTGTTATCTGCATCTGTTAGCTCTCGATATAGGATTACACTATATATTGCTACAAATACATCTATAATCGAGTCCACTTCGCGACCGCACACCACGGCGGCGCATCAGCAACAATAACAACCAACAGCCACTTTCAAGAACAAGAACGATCGATACCGGCAGCACCGACGACGCCCTTGACCCCGCGCTTCGCAGCGCACCGTGACACTAGCGCCTGCACTGGTACCGGACAGGGTACGAGCAGGAGCACTGGCCGCGGCAAGTGCACCAACGCTTCTTCCACACTTCGTCCATCGAGCATGCAGGATTGCACGCTGTACACGCTCCGCTCGCGATGCACGTGCGTACGTCTTACGCACGCACGGACCACCACCGTCAACCCCAGGAGAGGACAGAGGAGGGAAAGGAGGAAAGGGAGGAAGGAGAAGACAAGAACAAGGANGGGGGGGGGGAAGAGGAGTCGGTCGAATCTGGATTTGGGGGTGTTTTCGGCGAGACGCGAGGGAGAATCGGACTTCTGTTTGCATTTGGGGCTTCGGCAAGGGGAAGCGTTATATGAGCACGTTCGTGGAACTGGGTTCCAGTTTGGCCGGGCAAGAGACGGGTGGAGGGAGGGAAGCATGGTTTCGGGGCGGGTAGATTTCGGGCAAGGGACGGATTCGGTAGATGGAAGCAGTCGATAAATGAGGAATCGGAAGGATTGGAGGGAGGTGTCCAGTGCGTGTGGAGGAGTGGAGGGATGGGGTAGGGTGATCGATGCGCGTACCACTTATCTCTTGCGCTTCACTTTCCGACCAGTACCCAGCTCGGGCGATGTCGTCAAGGGGACATCGATCGACTTGCGTTTCTGCGCGTGCGCAAAACCATTCGTCCCCGTAGTGGTAGTACCCATGAGCGGGCTTGCGGTGACGGGTGTTGCCTCGGAGCTCGCGCTGGCACTGCTAGCCTCGTCGAGGAACGCCGTGAGCTGCTCAGTGCTTGCGTCTTCGATTGAGGTCCCGTCGATCCGCGTGCTGTGGTCGTAGTTGTCCGTCACATCGTGGTAGTCGAGGCCCATGCCACCGTTGACGGTGCCGTTCATCCGCGCTGCGCCGTCTCCTATCTGTGAGAGAAGCGAGTCCAAGAGACGATCCGGCTGGGCGTTGTCGACACCCCCTAGCCCACCCATACCATTCAGCCCAGTCATCCCATTCATACCGTTCGTGTACGCATCCGGTGTCAACGGCGTGCCATAGCCAGTGCCATTGGAGGTCACGCCGTGCATGCCATTTACGCCGTTCACCGTAGAGTGAACATCCGGATGTTGCGCAAGAGACCCAGGATCGATACCGAGGTTCTGGATAAGCGAGTCGATAGACGTCTGCAGCATGTCGATGTCAGCATCGATTTCATTGGCATCCCGATACGTCTTTTGCATCCGGCTCGAATCCTCCATGAGCATCTGCATCGACGTGTCGTCTGACGGGGCCATCAGGGACTGAGACAGCGGAGCGCTAGAACTCGAGGGGACAGGCTGGTTGAACCATCGGCCATACTCAGGCGAGGGTGCGGCGTCGTACGAAGAGACCGCAGTGTTGTTGCTCCCATGCCCGCCTGCGGGAGAGAGGCCAGGGTAAGACGGCTGCTGATTTGCGAAAGCTTGCATCATTCGGTGGAATTGTCCCGGAGACTGCATCATGTGCTGGATCGCAGCTTGCCACACGCCGTCCGGCGAGTTCTGAGTGTTTCCGTTGCCAAAGGCCGACGCGGTATTGGGGGCTGAGGACGAGCGTGGGACCGAAGCGGCACTGTTACTTCGAGAGAGGACGCTAGTCGGTCGGATAGGGGGCGTGTCGTTGATCTTGGGAGGGGAGCCTTCCGATACGGGGGAGAAAGCCTCCGACGGAGCCACGGACTCCACAATCGAGGGTGATGACACGGTAGGTTCCAGCGACTCGATGGTAGCATATTGGTCGACTTATGTGCGAGGCGTACATTAGCTCTTAATGACCCACAGCTTCAATTGCTCTCACAGTACTCACCGGAGAAGGGTGACCTGCCATTGAGATTGCGAGGGAAATCAGCCTCGTCGTCCTCAACCTCTATGATGTCGACATGTTTCCCCTTCGGAGCACCTCTGCTATCAGCGATCATCAACCTCTGCCGAATACGAGGCGTGACTTGAGGTGGGGAGTTCGATCCATCGCTAGGTTGAGGCGAGTCCTCCGTGTGGCCGAAAACTCCAGCCAAGAATTTGAGGATACGGTTGATCGTGTCCTGATGCTTGGCATGTCTTTGGCGAGCTGCGACGGCTTCTTTCCAGAGAGCGTCGTTGGACTGCTTGAGGGCGGAGAGGTCCGCGGAGATGGCCTGTTGGTGGCGCTTGATGACCGCGATGCCGTTCACGATGGAATTGACGTCCATGACCTGACCAGAAGTGGCGTTATTGATAGAGCTGGGGACCTGGTTGGGATCGTGAACGTCGAGGGAGGTGGCTTCTTCGTTGTTGGCGCCATGAGCAGGCTGCTTCTTGCGCTGGATGAGACAGAGGAGGTCTGGCTGGCCACGGTGGAAGTTGGGGTGTTCGAAGTGCCAGGGTTCGGTATCAGTGTCGCTCTTCAGGACGCCTTGTTGCAAATGAGGAATTTTGTGAAACCCGTACATGTTCAGCTGCCGGACGAAAGAAGCGAATTTCTGGTGTTTAAACCAGCGTCCGAGCACCTCGCGAGCAAACTTTTCATGGTTGAGTACTGTTGAATGGAATCAGTGAGGACGCGATGAGTGAAGGTGGTGGTTAACGGGGTAGTGGTGGTAAAACAGGAGGCGTGCAGTAAAATTTTGGATACTGACCATAGAAAGAGTCGCCGTTCTCGGACCAGCGGATGAGCTCCTCGTTAGCAGGGTCGTTGACGATTCTGGAAGCGGAGGCGCGGGAGAAAGAGAGATCTAGGTGAGCGGGGAAGGCCAGAGAAGGTAGCGGAATCAACGAACTCGTATAGCTTCTGGAGAAAGGGAGGCACGACCTGGCGCGCGCGCGGGAGAGATGGGTGGACTCGCCGCGGGGAGGGCGAGCGAGGGCGACCTGAGTGTCGAGGGACATGGTGAGCTCGCTGTTGCCGACGATGAGGACGACGAGCAGCAGGAGCGGGGAGGGGAGGACGACGCCGAGGACGAGGAACGCTAATGTTAAATGGCTGCGTGTGTACCAACTGCCATATCCAGACGGGCGACTGACCAATCCGGGCGATGATGAAACCGATGACGCACAACATATCGTACACTCAGCCTGGCCATCACAGCCACCCATTTCCCAGCCCTGCGTCCTCGCACAAAGCGCCCGCTCGCTTGAGTGCCGGGTGCGCGTTCCTTGGCGGAGATGCTACAAAATATCGCCAGCAATACATTCATCGTATGTTCATTGCTGACGCCTGCATTGACGACACACCCGAGCTCATATTGACTTCTACCACAGCCCAGTCCTACCCCTCCGAATGACCAGCCCCGCGCTCCTGCAGCCCGAAGATCTGCCACAGTAGCCGAACCTGCCCAAACGGCCGCTCGCTCCCAAGCAATGTCGCCCCAGCCTCGTATCTGTTCTCTGGCTTCTTCACCTCCTCGCAGATCCGCTCGTACGTCTCCGCCACCCGCTCCAGCGCAGCCTGGTGCACCCGCGCCGCCACGCTCTGCACCGTCAGCAGCCCCAGCCGCCGCGACTGCACCACCTCCTGCCCGCTCAGCCAGTCCGAGAATCGGTGCAGCGCGCCCTGCAGCGCGGCGGGCTCTCCCGCGGGCGCGTGCGAGAGCGGTCCCTGGAAGTTGATCGATCGCGTCTCAGTTCCGGGCTCGCGCTGGAATGCAAATCCAAGATTGCCTACTCACGTTCCGGCCCCCGGGCGAGCACGCCGCGGCCACCTCTGCCAATCCTGCGTCCTTGAGCACGTCTTGGTACTGATCGAGCCCATGCCCAAACAACCCTCGTTAGCACCCAAGCACATGCACGTCATTCCCGACCCTAGCCCCGGTTCCCCGGCTGCGCACCGCGGGACGGGTGCTAGTGCCGAAGAGGCGACACCTATGGGAATCAACAGACTTACATGCTCCTCGATAAGCTGCAACACCTTCGCGTCCATGAGGCCCTGCACCACCCCTCGTTTCTCCGTTGTGAACGAGAACGGCTCCAGCACGCCCTGCAGGTATGCCAGCGTATTCAGCACGAACACCGCTTTGTCCCACCCTGGACGCTGCCGCTTCTTTTCCTCCGCTTGTGTCAGGGTCATTTCCAGCGCTGGGTCAACCATCTTGTCTAGGATATCCCGGAATCCGGCTTGCAGCTCTTCGTCCTGCTCATCTCCGAGCAGGGAGGACTCGTACACGACCATCATCTCGCGTAAAACCTGTGCATGGTCCAGAATCGCTAGGGGTGGCGATACCCCTATGTCGTCCGGGTCCTGTGTCCCGGGTACGGTCAGCAGTGGGGACGGTAACCGTTGACAGAGGGGCATAATTGCATACCAGAGTGACGTGCAGGAGCGAACGACCCTGCGCTTCGATAGCACCGTAAAAGACCGAGTACGCCAAATCGGTCAGCCTATGTTCGCCCCGTCAGGTTCGGGATACCCGGGAATGAAAAATAAAATAAAATAAAAGAAGCCGGGCACCCACTCCTCTAGCGTCTTGCTCAGAAGGGCATCCCTGCCGATCGTCTTCTGCATCGTGCCCAGGTAGAACTGCACCAGGTTCGCGATCTTGTACGACGTGATGCTGCTCTCCTGCGAGCGCACCGTCTGCTGCACGCGGACCTTCAGCGGGCCACACAGTNCCCCGCACGGCGCCGTCCGTGAGCTCTGCCACCCAGCTCTCTTCCTCGCTCTCCCCGAAGGAGCGTGCGGCGCCCACCATCCGCCGGGCGTCGCGCACGCCGAAGAGGCTCTCGAGGAATTCGCGCTCTGCGGCGATCGCTTGGTGGACCCAGGCGAGCATGTCTCCGACGTACCGCAGCGGGTCGTGAGCGTGCAGTTCGATCGGACGAGGTAGCCCGCCCGGTCCACCCCGTGTAAGCGCATCCATGAAGGCTGTAAGCAGCGTCGCCTGCCGTGTTTGTGAAAGATAGGTCAAAGCCTCCCTACTCCGACGTCAGTAAATTTGCGGGGGGCATTAGAATGAACGAGACCGCACATGAGGAGTTCGGGCCGCTCGCGCAACCGCTTGACGGCTTCCCGCATCGTCGGGGACACGTCCAGGCTCGCGTCTTTGCCCATCTGCCTGAACTCGAAGCAGCACCAGCGGAAGATCTTGTCGTACGCCTGCTCGAGCTGGGCGGCCGTCGCAGCGAGGATGTCCCGCCCGGCCTTCGTCGCCCGGTCCTCTGCGTCTTCTGCATCGCCGTTGCCTTCAGCCGTATGTGTCGAGGGCGCGGGGAGGGTGAGCGAGGCGGTCAAGAGGACGCGGCAGTCCGCCTGGATGCGGGCCGCTTTGTCCATGGCGGCGAAGAAGGTTGGCCCGACGGGGACCTCCCGCGACGCGATCGCGTCTCTCTCGGATTGGGAGAGGGTGAAACGGGAGAGAAAGGCGGAGATGATGGACTGCTTCACGGCGACGCCTTGCCTGTACACAACCATTCGTACATCAATACACTTCTTGGACGGTGGAGGGATGGAAGTACTGACCGCTCTTCGCGGAGGCTACCGGCACGGTCAAGTAAAGACCTACACGCCGCATTCGTTTCGTGGAGTTGCGTTTGTGCTTCGTCGCACCGGACACGCATGAGTCCGATGTGCTCCTGGAGGGTATCTAGTTGCTACACCATTCGTACCCGCTCATCAGCCTCCGAAACGGCCCCACTGGCTCGAGCAGTAACAGCAATTGACAAACCTTGTCCACTTCTCCGAAGGCCTTCAGGAATTGCCTGCTCGACTCCGCAAGCTTGCTCTCCACGTCTCGCCGGAGGTTCTTCCGCGCCTTGGCGGCTATGTCTCCTGCAACGCCCTCCTCCAAGCCCGCGGGCGCGACCAACCCAGTCGGCCTTTCGTAGTATTCCTCATCACCATCATCATCTAATTCACCATCCCTTTTCACCTCCTTCCCTCTTGTACCGGAAGACTGAGACGGTGAGGCCGGGGCATACAGCTCCGCCAGGGTATCGAGCGCCTCGCGCGTCGCATCGTCGTCAAAGGTCGCGCCGAGGACCTTGTAGAGGCGGAGCGAGATCGGGTTCTGTGCTTGCGCGTGCGGGTAAGGTGAGAGGGGCGAGGAGGCTCGTTGCAGGCGGGAGGAGGACGCGGAGGGGGATGTGGCCGCCGCGGTGGACATGGTATCGTGACGGGATGGCGAGGCGCGCGACCCCGCACTAGTCGTGACTTGGCGCGCGAGCGCCAGGACGCGTGCAGTGATCGCCCAGTCGCGCCCCTCAGCTGCCACTCGCTCTCCTTCGGAATACTACCACTGCCCGCATCTTAAACCTGTTCGCTCTGCCTTCTTGGGGGACGGGGGACGAAGTTGCCTCTGATCCTCAGCTTAAAATCTGCTTCTGGCGGCTGGCGCAGTGTGATGTCTCTCCGTACGCCCCTACGCGCTCTGGCATCGAGCGGACGCACCCTTCGGCCGCTAGCTTCGCTCCGAGCGCGGTATGCGACGACTTCTGAACAACAACAGCAACAAGTCCACAAGCCCAAGCCAGAGGTGGAGACATTCGACAAGACTGCGCGGCCAGGGCTGTATTATCCGAGGCCACAGCGCGAACGCGACCTGCCTCCTCTCCAAGTACGCCTCTTCCCCCTTCCCCCTCCTCTCATGCATATCCCTCGACCTCGGCCAACAATCTCACACGTCGGTCCGCACAGAGCAAATGGCCAGCGATCTTCATCATGGGCGCGCTCGGCGTGAGCGCATGGGCGGTCTTCATGGTCTTCGTCACGAACCAGGAGAAGCTCTCCTCGTCCGTCATGCAGCAGATCATGAACACCATCCGCGAGAGCCCCGAGCTGCGCGCCGTCATCGGCGAGGCCATCCGCCCGGAGCCCGTGTGGTGGTTGAACGGCGATCCGTGGATTAGCGGTGCGGTGCGTCTCGGTCTTCGCAAGAGCCCGTTGTCTCTGGGATGTTGCTGAGAGGGGTTGAAATAGATTCATATGCCGGGAGGTAACATCGACCTCAGCTTCCGGGTCAAGGGGCACAAGGGTACGTGTATCTAACTGTACGCTTGAGAGCTAGTGCGCTGAGGTTTGTGCAGGTGCCGGTACGCTATACTTCACTAGTATCCGGAGGGAAAAGGGCCAGCCGTTCGAGATCCGTAAGTACCACTCGCAGCCTGCAGCGCCGTTCCCGCGATGACCGTGTATTGCAGTGCGCTTCAAAGTCATAGCAGATGATGGTACGGAGGTCAATATCAACCCGACAAAGCCGTCGTAATCGCATTGCTGGACCGTATCATCACCCTACTCTATCACCCTCAATATGTATAAACGTCTATCGTAGGTATCATTGCAGGCCGGACATCGCATGGACAAACAGCCTCGAGTAGACAGCGATAGCCCAACCAGCGTAGTGTATTAGTCTATAAAGCTAGTAACAAAGCAACAGCACACCCCTCCCCCAACGAGCGATCCCCTCAGTAGTAGTGGACCTATGGACACTTCGTGAGTATGGTGTACATGCAAACTACTTTGGTAAACGTACCTCCTCGCGGTCCCGACCGCGCATGAAGGGCGGCTCGTAGCCAGCCTTGTAGATATCGGTCCAGAGCTCCGACTCATCGGGGAACGGAGACTGCTTCGCCTCCTCAACAGCGGTGTCGACCTCGGCCTTGGCCTCCTTGTCGATGGTCTTGAGGTCTTCCTCAGAAGCGAGACCCCACTCAGAGATGTACCGCTGGAGACCACGGATGGGGTCCTGCGTCGAACGCATCCGCTGGATCTCCTCACGAGTACGGTAGGTGGTACCGGGGTCGGACATCCTGAACGCAAAACCCAGTCAGGGTGGGCAAAGATAGGCGTAGGGATGCGATGACGTACGAGTGACCAGCGTAACGGTAGGTGACGAACTCAACAAGGAGGGGGCCCTTGTCGCTGGTGACCCACTCCTTCGCGAACTTGGACGCCTGGTGAACGGCAATGATATCCATGCCGTTTACCTGGATGCCAGGGATCTTGTCGCCACGAGTGTAGTACTCGGTGTTTGCAGAGCTGCGCTCAGCAGACGTGCCCATACCATACTTGTTGTTCTCGCAAACGAAGATGCAGGGCAGGTTCCAGAGCTTCGCCTACACAGCGATTCAGTATCGGGATGCATGGGAAATAGAAACAACGTACCATGTTGTAAGACTCAAACACCTGACCCTGGTTGCTCGCACCATCACCATACATGGCGAACGTCGCCGTCTTTTTGCCGAGGTACTTTTGCGCGAACGCAAGACCCGCACCAAGCGGGACCTGAGCACCAACGATACCGTGGCCTCCCTGGAAGGCCTCGGTGAACACGTGCATGGAACCACCCTTGCCCTTCGAGACACCGCAGACGCGGCCAAGCAACTCGCCAATGAGGCTCTTGATGTTTCCGCCACGCAGCACAACGAAGGGGTGCGTGCGGTACGAAGAGATGATCTTGTCCTCAAAGGTCGTGGCAGAGTTGATACCGACAGAAATCGCTTCCTGCAGACGATCACCTTTGAGTGCCCTTCCTCAGAAGGGCTTCAGTGTGGCCACGCACCTGACCAATGGCAAGATGGCAGAAACCACGGATGAGCTTTTGCTTGTAGAGCGCGTCGGCCGCCTGCTCCATACGACGGATGACGGTCATCTCCTTGTACCACTTAAGAAGGTTCTCCTTCGTGACCTCGACATCGAGGCTGGGCGTGTCCGTCCGGTACCCGCGGAAAGAGTCCTCATGCAGCTTGACCGTAAAGGGTTCCGAGTGGGACGCGTCCTGGTGGAGCTGGGTAGTATCGGCCGCTGTCTGGATTGCCCGCGCGAGGTGCTGTCGTGACCGTGCGTCAGTTCTGCCAAGTCCGGACAACGTTTTCCGAAGGGCCTTCTCACCATCCGACGGGGCACGGCGGTGCGAATCCGAGCAAGAGAGGCCATCGTCGTCGAGAGAAATGGGGAGGAAGGGGAAGGGAGGAGGGGGAGCACGGCTCGCTGGCGGTGAAGGTGAAGAAGAGGGCAAAATGGCTCGGACGTGTCGCCAAAACGCGCTCGGGAGAAATCGGTCACGCCCCAAAGTCACACCACTTTCCTCGCGCGGCTCGAGCCTCGCGCGCCCCAAGGGACTTCCAAGGCGCGCGCATCGGGCTCAAGCTCTCGCACAGACGTTTCTGCGTTCTCTCGACTCATGCAGTAGCCATACAAGTTCGAGCGGTGGATCCGATACAGCAATGGCACAACAACTACATAGCAACACACAAAGGCAGAAACTCGACGATAGCAAATCCTACAAATCACAGGTCCATCTCCGACACCACCGACTCGCGGGCGAGTTGCGCCTGCTCCAGCCAGTGCAACGCTTGTCTAGCCTTCTCTTGTACTTCCATATCGTCCTCGGCGCCCATCTGCCGCCCCGCTGCGAAGCGCAAAGTCGGGCTTGAGGCTACGTGCGATGTGTGCTCCAGCATGTGTCGCAGTGTTGCGTCGATACCCGCCTCGTGCAGCTCGCGGAAGCTGCGGGGATTCTGACGAGCGAGCTCCAGGACGCAGGATACTGCTGGCCGGCGGATCTCGACCTTAGCATCCACGAGGCAATCTCGTAGTCTTCCGAGGATTTTGGGATGTGAGAGAATGCTCGTCTGATGAGAGACACTGTTTGCCACATTTGCCAGTACGAACACCGCCTAATGTGTCCTTTGTCAGATATTGTACGGTAATGCTTGACATAAGGATTACCTGCAGCACGACGTCCTCATTCTCGGACTCCATGCATTTTGCGAGGCTATCGAGCAACATCTCGCTGTCTCCCATCTCCGCGAACAGGAGTTCCACGCCGTCTACACCATCAGCGATATGTCGCAAGATGTGAAGCACTTGCTCTTGTAGTCGTGTGTCAGACTCCATGAGTAGGCTTTCAGACTCAGGTCAGCTACAGCGGATCAAATAACGAGGCAATCGACCCACTTGCTCATCTCCGAGCACCCGATGGCACTCATGACTTCTCGTTTGAGCTCCGGAGTAGCCTTGTATAGGAGGTTCTTGTACGCCCACAAGGCGTTAAGCTTCAGCTCAATATCATCGGATCGGAGCAGTTGGACCAATCTCTGGATGACGCCTTGCTCGAGGAGTGTCTGCAGAAAAATAGAGAATAAATGAAGATGATTGGTGCGCGGGTAGCTGATCAAAACCTACCGTGCGCAGAGGCGAGAAGTTTGTGACAACGTTGCAGATAACGGCGGACGCTGCATGCATTACCTGGCGGTCCTCGTCCGCTTTCAAGAACAACTGGAAGACGGCTAGTCCAAGGCCAGTGTCTACGATGTTGGTACGCAGCGCCGACACGGCACGGCTCAAAGCTCGCGCGCATTGGCAGGCAGCATATCGCACGCCAACGTAGCGGTTCGATAGGCTGGCCTGAATAGCAGGGACGAGGCGTAGCTCGTCTGTGACCGCCGTGCGAATATCGGAGTCGAACAGGGCAATGGCGGCAACAGCGGTCAATGCAGCCTGAGAAAGAGTCAGCTATGGATATCGCCACTGACCAGTCTGGAGAAACCTTACCTCTCGTAGCCTGCACACGCTCTCTGGTTCGTCCTCTTCAGATTCTGGCGATTTCTCGGCAGGGGTGATGGAGTTGATTAGATTCGCTACTTTGGCAAGGGAGTTTCGCTCAAACGCTAGCTGACAAAACACTCGGTTGTCCGATACGAGGGAATCTGGGTATATATCGACGTGAGCTACTTCTAGCACTTCCACATTGTGAATACATACATAAAACGAAGCACGCCTTGGTCTTTGTCTGATAGCTGGTATCTTCTGACTCGATGATGCGGTTCAAAACGTGCATAATGGTAATTGCTGTTGCTTGGTCGTTGTGGGATACGGTGGGGTCATAATGACCCTGTGCGCATGCTCGTAGAATACTTGTCACGCTGAAGGTGTGGTGTCAGTTGGCTTGTTCGTTTGAACGGAAAGCGCGAGCGTACCAATGAGATGCGGCAAGCTGAAGGTCGGTGTTGCGCGACTTAGCTAGGGTCAATGCCGTCGATAAGACGCCTAATGATGCCGTTAGTGGCTAGTTTGCATGAGGGCCAGACAACTCGAACTTTCTGTACCCGGCGGCGCCCTTGCAAGTCGCCTAGCTTGACTGTCGCTGTCTCTGACCAGATTTGCTAGGGCGGATAGTGCCGCCTCTTGCAGCTACGCTAAAAATGAGCAAACCCGCATCAAACCATCTCGACGAACGCATACCTTCACATCTTTGCGGCGTAACAGGCTAGATAAGGTCCTTGTAATCCATCCTCCATGTCGGCTGGGGGAGGTCGTTGGGTCACGACGTTCCCAGCCGCGCTTTCCCTTCGCTTCTCTCGTCCGCTCCGCCGGAGGGCACCACTCGTGTACCCTCGCACGGTGCTCCGCATTTCTCACGGCAACCGACAACAGTTGGGCGATGGCGGTACTCACAGCGGGAGACGGGTCTGTCAGCAAGGGTATGTATACGTCAAGTATTTCAGGCTGCAAGGGCCCCCCGTTGAGTGTTTTGGAGGAGGGCTGACCACTATAGAGCACGCACCTGGAACAAATACTCCAGCGCAACCTTGGCTTCGGCGCGGACATCCGACACGGTAGGTGGGAGTCCCCATTGCGAGGGCCCGACCGCATCTGCAACGGCGGCGGATAGCGCTCGAAGTGCACGAGCGAATGCTGCCTTCAGGCTAGGCTGAGCGGAAGGCTGCAACGTCGAGATCGCGTAGAGGAGGACGCGGGGTGCATTCAGCTGAAGCAATGAGCGGAGGGCGTCGGACGAGCCTGAGAGCCATGTTAAGAGTGCTGCGAGCACGGATGGCAGGGCTCACCATATGATAATGAGGCGACGATATGCGCTGCTTCAATGCGTATATTCGTGTTCGCCGCATCTGAGCCGTCTGGGGTAGGAGGGGGTTCGTTGAGGCATTCTATAATCCTTACGGATTGTCAACGATTCCCAAGCCAAGCGTATGACCGGTTAGAAATAACATACCTCTCCACTAAAGCCTCATCTCGCCCCAAGGCTGCTTTCGCAGTCCGATTCCCGATGACGGAGTTCTTGATCGCCTTCAAGGCGGGTACGCTCACTTGCACAACAGTCATGATTTAGTGTGCTTGGGGATCCTACGTGATTCAGCAAGTTTCATGCCCTCTTCGCGTTTCGATGATTGTTTCGTCGCGCGTCGAGTTCAGCGCAGAGGAAAGGCGAGCAGGACAGACGAGGACAGACGGCGAGGATGGCGGTGAGAGGAAGAGCGAAGGGTGAGAGAGCGCCTCGGGCCGCGATTNCCCCCGCATTCTCGTCCCGTCGATCGAGCCAGAGTCAGTCCGTCGCCTTGACCTCGACGTTCGATATCTGGACTAGCATCGACTCAGACCATCATCCACATAACTCAAGGCTACGCAGCTAAGTTGCTGAAATCGAGGAGAGCTCAAAAACCGCCATGTCTCAATCAACAAATTCGTCGAACGATCTCTATGCTGTAGCAGGTCCGTCCGTCTCGCACACAGTGCACTATACGACGTTTTACGTTCTGACGCATTCGGTCTAGATTTCTGTCTCGTGCCTATGGGGACGGGGGAGCCCTCGGTGCGCATTCTGTAAATTCAGACGTAACATGATGGGACTGACCCTGTCCTCAGGTCGCTGAATACGTCGCTGAGTGTGTGCGCGTCCTCGAGAAGACGGGGTTGAAGTTTAAGGTATGATGACCCCCACAAACACAAGAACAACCGCTTATTGACTGATTCTGTTGCAGATGCAGTAAGCTGTTTAGTTCCAATCTTTGTCGCTGCCTATATTGAACAGATGTGCCATCATCGCGCCCCAGTGGATATGGCACAAATCTTGGTGCGCCGTCATGCTTGAGTGGTCCTCGTGCATTGAGTTGCTGATACCAACGCTTACCAGAGGGACCGTGGTCAGAAGTGATGCAAGCTATCCATGCTTGCCATGCTGCTGTTCACGCAAAGGGTGCGCCACGCATTGCAACGGATATTCGGATTGGTACGCGTGTGGATCGAGAGATTGCTCCAGGAACTGGAAATGAGGGCAAGGTCAAACGGGTTGAAGAGATTCTGGCAAAGGAGCGGGGTGCAGGCCAGTCATGAGAATACACTGAGAAATGTAATTGATGTCCATCTCTTGTAACACATGTAGCAGATGGTGGCTACAGGTCAAACATAATCACTATGGATCTAGGGTGTGACTACTTCAGGACTATGAACGCGTTCTGTGAAGGCCCTCTGCTCTTGAAATCTCCGAAGTTGGTACAGCGCATTGCCAATCTCCTTGCCTAGGGCCAGTGCAAGTGGCACAGGCACTGCATTACCAATCTGGCGCATTTTCTGTAGGATATGGGTTGGCTATGATATTGAGCAAACTAAGAGCAGTTACTCACATCTGCAGCAATGTCATTTGCACCCTTGTTGATGGACATAAACACATAATGATCAGGGAAGCCCTGAGCTCTTGCACACTCCCTAATGGTGACTATCCTCTTTTGCTATAGGCATTTGTTAGCAAGACATTAATGGTAGAGCAAAATGAGCTCACCTCTGGGTGGAGGACTTTACCACCTTTAGCATTGGGAGCAATGGTGGTCATTGCAGTCAAGAATTGACCATTCTTGCTGATTCTGCCATAAAGTGCTACCATGGAAAGTCAGCTCCTTACTACTCTCTGCAACAATCTGTACTTACTGCGGTATTGACTCTTTGGCTTCCCTGATTTGTCCAAAGCATGTTTGGGCTTGAGACAAGGAGGAAGATCTGTTGTGGTAATCTCAGGGTCTTCTGTTCTACAGGAGTTAACCAGGAAAACACACCTTCATGGCAAGCATCAGGCCTAATAGGCACATTCACAACCCTTGTTCCAAAGTGTCAGATAGACCTATATTATCAAAACTTCCTTGCACACCTTTCAACCACCCTGGGAGGGTACCATCTTGTATAATGGTCAGAGACCATGCCTTGGTTGCCAGCTCTCAGCCAACATTGATAGCGGCTAAGGGGAGGTAGTGGATATGGTATAGGCTGACTGTAGCCTGGCAATGGGTCACTGGACCTGGGAAGACAAGCCTTAACCTGAGCAATGCCTTGGGCTAGGCGGCTTGCAGTCTGTAGGCGATCTTGCTTGGTGATATATCTCTCAATATGAGGGTCACTCCTAAGAGGCCAAACATAAGTATAACACAAAACATCATGCACAGAATACTTTACCAGTCAAATTTGGGCTACAAAGATTATTCATCTCAGTTAGTTTGAGCACTCTATGCAAGAGTGATTAAACAACCCACTAGATCACCAATTGCTTCTTGAACTGTAACACAAGGAAGTGGTGCACATTGATGATGGCTTCCATCAGCTCCCTGTCTGGTTAGAGGTTGTACAACCTCTCCAGTAGGAAGGTTGACATTGTGAACAATGGAGGGAAAGAAGTACTGAGGGATTGGAAAAGCAGGGAGGGGAACATCCCGGCGAGCACCCATAAAGATGACACGTCTTCTACCTTGAGGTGCACCATAGTGCCCAGCCTGGAGGACTCTAAAATGCACCTGATAGCTGTAGACTCATGTCAGTAACAGAACATTGCAAACATCTTATGACTTACCCCAGTGTAGTAAGAGAGGAAAGAATGAACTTGACAACACCCATCTTGATTCCATCCACAACTCTGTTGCCATCTTGCTTGCCACCCAGCTGGTAGGATAGCATCCCAACCACATTCTCTAGAAGGAAGAATGCTGGTCTATAGAACTCCACATAGGAGATCATATTGCAGACCAAAGTGCTCCTGAAGAGAAATCAACATTACATCAGAAGGAAGCAAAGTAGAGCAGCATACCGAACATCATCTGCCGTCTACAAAGACATGCATCAGCAAGCTTGTTGACCTTGACAAAGTTTGGCTCACCCTATGGTGATTCATCAAGGAGAAACTCTGACAAGGAGGACCTATGGAACAATATCAGATCAATTGTAACACATGATCATCAGACTCACCACCACAGATGAACTCCACATCACCAGGTTGTGGCATCGGAGGCAAGTCTTCACATGATACTTCATCAAGGCTCCTCAAAGGTCTTGGAGAAAGACCTTTGGCAGTCTGAATGGCATGCTCCAGAAGTTTGTTTGTGCACTGATTATATACAACTGCATGCGGATGATTGGCCCTACAAAAGGCATGAGACACGCCCAAAGATCAAACTCAATGCTCACTTGAAGGTTCTAGCAGCACCCGGTGAGAATTCAACTGCCCACTTGGTTTGGATCTGCCCAGACATTTCCAAACCCGTGGATAGGCCTCCTGCACCTAGATTAGGGTGTGAGCTTGGATATGCTCAGGTTGCAGCACAAAACCGTACCTGCAAAGAGTTCCAAGCACCGCAGAGGCCCCATGCCTTTTAGGAGCTTGTCCCTCTCTGCCTCCTGCTGCACGATGATAGCCAGGCATATGTCACATTGATCAATACCTGGGCCAGGCGGGAGGGGACGCAAATCATCGGGAGAAGCTACTCTGGTCGATTGAGAATGAAGGTCACAATAAAAGTGATTATCCTTGCAGATGAACTCCTCCTTTTCCCATGGCGAGGACGGGCTCGCCACAAACGCCTTGCCGGAGATATGCGCCAAGGGAACAGTGGTATACACCTCGGTTCTGAACAGCCTCCGCTATACTCAGACACAGTGAGCATGTATCATAATATGAAGAGAGCGCCAACTTACGTTGTCCAGTTGAACAGGACTCCCTCGGTCGCTAACCCGCTCGGCAATGGAGTCGTATCGTCCGAAATGCCGCACTCTGGCCTGGTTGATCTGATCCCCGTCGGTCCGAATGAAAGCGATGATCTGCGCGATAGCGAGGAGGCCGTTGACCTGTCCAGGAACATGGAGGTAGACGAAGTCGTGGACATGGTACAAAACCCCGTCGTAGGACATCGCGTCATCCTCCTGCTCAACCCACCGAGTCCGCTCCTCTTCCAAGACGGCGAGACCGCAAGCAACGCAAGGCTGCGATGGCTTGCATTTCGAAAGCGCCGAGGCGATATCTTCCGAAGGCATTTCGACAAGGGCGCATTTGTCACTATCCCACGTCAAACTGCAATGGACAACTGTCAGTTTTGGCCATTCATGGCGCGAACCCTGTGACTGGCTTACCCGACGAAGAACCTGTTCAATTCGCCAGGACAGTCATCCAGCGGCACTGGTTCGCTCCGAGGCCATGGTTGGACACGACAGTGTGAATAGATGCACTCGAGCGGAAGGTCGTCGCACGACTTCAACCAGAAAAGACCCCTTGAATGTGCTGCCTCTTGCAGCAAGGTTTGAGAACCGTGTTGTAGCCACTGAGCGTGGAACTTCTTGCGCATCTTGCCTGAACGGTCCCGTTCCTCGAACATGTAGTTGATTTTGCAGAACCTGTCAGAAAATGAGGACGTTGAAGACACTATACTATTGATCATCATACCACTTAGTGTCCGCGAGGACATTGTCCGGACAACGAGATTGCGATGACTCTGCATTCCTCGCTCTGACGTGGTCTTGATCCTGGCCTGGCTCTACGATTACAATATCGCCAGCCTAGACACCGTGCATGAACAGAATGACACAGCATAGAAGAAANGGGGGAGACACATACCGTGTACGTCTCACCGTCAATGACGACCTGACTGTAGTAGCCAGGCGCCGTCGTTGAGTCGTCGACCCATTGGATTGACGCGGGATCCGTGTGATGTACCTTGCCTGCACGTTCCTCACGAGTCCTCGTTTCAGAAATCGACGTAATTTCTGCAACTCGCATCGCCTGTTTGAATAGTTTCTGGGCGACGGTTCGCACACGAGACGTTATACACGTCTGATTCCTATGTTGAAGAACGACCTTCTCAAGGTCCTTGGGATTCCTGGTACGTTTGGGGTGGTTGACAGACAAACCGGGTTCGCGTGCAGTGACGCCAGGGTACAAAGTTTGCATGACTTTAGAGTGTTGCAGCCGCCGATGGAAGGTCGGATAGTCCTCATGGATCTTATCGAGCACATACAACAAATACGATGCCTAGAGAGCGATGAGAACCTCAATAACCTCGATGAATAGGATACATACTACGGCATCGTCCGTTAGGTCTTTTTCCTCAAAGCGTACAGCGAAGTCGTCATAGGTCTGTCGCAGTAGGTCATCGTCCGTAGGCGAGGTGTTGAGCGAGCACAGGATATCTGAGGTGCTTGCTCGATAGTCCGCGTTCACAGCCGAGAGGATCCCTTGTACGACATGATGGAGAGTCCAGGCACGACGGTAATATGCGGCGTAGGAGGTGGAAGGGCGTCGCAGGATGTACCAAGCGAACTTGGTACGGAGGTATATATTCCTACAAACTGTGCGTTAGAGGATTGGCATGGGCGCACAATAGGACGATTTACGAGTCGATGACAAAAGCGCCGTGCTCTTTTTCAATGAAATGAGCGTCGCATTCCAAGATTGTTGAAAGTTGCAATTTCTGAGGACCCGCTCCGACATCGCTGTTGTTGTCCAAGTCTTCTTCGTCCTCGTCGTCGCTGTCAGTATCAACAACAACATCCACCACGCCCACAGCAACCCAGGTTGCGGAGTCAGTATCGTCATCCCAGACGAGAAGTCGCTCAAAGGGGATGAAAGCTCTGGTTTCCGCATCGAATACTGCAAATTCATCAAGTGTTCGCATCGGAACCGTGTCGTCCTCTTCCTCCGGTGCGCTTTCGCCGCGAAGACGAACTTCCAAATCCTCCGTAATCTCGTCGCCCACAGGTTCGTATGTCCGCACTCCTACAACCACAACTCACTAACTTGGGTCAGAATAGCAGGTCAGCGACTCTTACCAGGCACACTATGACCATTCGGTCAGCATGCATTCAAGAGATAGCGCGGCGTGAGACGTACCGTGCAACTCTCCGGGGAACCTCAACGTAGACGGCGTGGGCATTCCGTCGCCGGGCTCCATCTGGATAGGCAAACTCGTCAAACTCATCAATCTAGGGAAATCGCCACGGTTCAGACCTTGGGCCCCTTTCATCTTCTTGATGCTAGTGTTCTCCTCTTCTTGTAAGACGTCGCCATGTCGTTTCATCGCGAAAGAGGGCTAGCAAGACGTCGGTCGGAGCTAAACAAAACACCACTAGTATGTCAATACGATTGACTGCTGACCTCGCGAGTACAGGAGCCCGCGTTCAAAGAGTCGCGTCAACTCCCACTTGCGTAAAGAATGGGAGGAGACCCTCGACAGAAGGACACCCTATTCTGCAGGTGCTGGAGTCCTAGAGCACCAAGAGGTAATTTGGACGGACGTCCCTTCGTTCGCCAAAGCAAAGCAGTTGGAGTAGTTGTACAGAGTAAACGCGGTGAAGTGACGCCAGGCGTTCAGCGCAAGATAGATGGAGGCCCAAATAATATGTTCAGCAAGCTATATACCAGAACGAGTGTGCAGGGCAAAGCCAGGGTTGCAGATCATACAAGCGGCAGAAGTCAACAAGGTTGTGCACACCCACCGGTAGCCCTGAGCACGCGCTTTTGGCGTCTATTCTAGCGCTACCCGACGCGTCGCGTCACAATATGGTCACGCGTCCTGGCACGCTTCTCTAACCACCTCTTCCATCACCTCCGCTATCCTCGACGCGTCTGCCGCCATGTCTCTCCCTGTCGTCACGATAGATGTCGACTATGATGCAGAGAAAGGTGAGACTGTCTATAATTTTGCGAGAATACCGCTTGACCCCTAGTTAGAACGCATTAAACAGTTCCTCTCAACATTCACTAGCCAAGACAAGGACCTGGTCGATGGCATGGCCGACATCGACCTTCACGATGATGACAGCACTCATACAAGAACTAAGAATGTCAAATACATGAACCAGCTGGTTAGCATGCGTATACCCAGGCTATGACCCCTCCTGACCTCTCATGTAGCAAAGAATAGCCAACCGGGAGCAGGAGATGTTGGTCATTGACCTAGAGGATATCTCGGAGGTGCGTGAAATTCAGTCTTATATCGGAAAGAACATCACTGAGCGTATAGCAGCACGAACGTACGGTGGCGGAACTTGTCTCCAGGATACGTAGGAACGCACGCCGCTATGTCTCGCTCTTCAGCGATGTTGTGGACGAGCTCATGCCTCAACCGACGAAGGATATAAGCGAGCATGACGAAGTCATCGACGTCATTTTGCATCAACGAAGAGAGAGGAACGAGCGCATGGAAGGTGTGCAAGAGGGCTTCCCCGCGCATTTATTGAGACGATAGTGAGTGTTTCAAGCGCTCTGCACGAAACCAACTATGTATCGCTGACTCTCACAAGCAACCTGTATTTCCAACCTCTCCGCTCAGACATCGCTATGGCTGTACGCGACGTCAAAGGCGCTCACTTAGGCAGGCTCATCACCGTGCGAGGTATCGTCACGCGTGTCTCAGAAGTTAAGCCTCTCCTTCGAGTGAACGCGTATACATGCGATGTCTGCGGCTCCGAAACCTTCCAAGACATATCCAGAAAAGACTTCCAACCCATCCTCGACTGCCAGAATGAAGCGGAATGCAAGAAGAATGGCATTCACGGCACATTGCATATGCAAACGCGAGCGTGCCGCTTCAGCCCGTTCCAAGAGGTCAAGATCCAAGAAATGGTGGGTTCTGATATTTATAGCCGTATTCCTCATTGACCGCGTCCTAGGCCGATCAAGTACCCGTAGGACATATTCCGCGCTCGATGACAGTGCATGTCCACGGCTCTCTGACACGCCAGGTGAGCCCTGGAGATATCGTCCACCTAGGAGGCATTTTCCTCCCCATTCCATACACGGGATACCAGGCCATTCGCGCTGGTCTCCTCACCGACACGTACCTAGAGGCACACCACATTCATCAGCTCAAAAAGCAGTATAACGCCATGGAGATCACACCCGAAATTCAACGTGCCATCGATAGCTTGCGGGACGACCCTCAGCTCTACATGAAGCTTGCCCAGAGTATTGCACCGGAGATTTACGGTCATCTGGATGTGAAGAAGGCGCTTCTTCTACTGCTGGTCGGAGGCGTGACGAAGACCATGGGTGATGGGATGAAGATTCGTGGCGACATCAACATATGCCTTATGGGTGACCCTGGTGTGGCCAAATCTCAACTGCTAAAGTACATATCCAAAGTCGCGCCACGGGGCGTTTACACAACCGGTCGAGGTTCTTCAGGAGTTGGTCTCACAGCTGCTGTCATGCGCGACCCGGTCACCGATGAGATGGTGCTCGGTGCGTTTTCCCAGTCTATATCGCGTAATGGTAATAACTAAACGTGCCCACACAGAGGGCGGTGCGCTTGTCCTAGCCGACAATGGAATCTGCTGCATCGATGAGTTTGACAAAATGGAGGAATCCGACCGAACCGCGATCCACGAAGTTATGGAGCAGCAAACCATTTCGATCTCTAAGGCAGGCATCTCCACCACGCTCAATGCCCGCACCTCCATTCTCGCCGCAGCAAACCCGCTGTACGGACGATACAACCCGAAGATTTCCCCTGTCGAGAATATCAATTTGCCTGCCGCTCTACTCTCTCGTTTCGACCTGCTGTTCCTCATTCTTGACAAGCCCACGCGCGAGGACGACGAGCATCTAGCGGAGCATGTGACCTACGTACATATGCACAATACTCATCCTGAGTTCGATTTCGAGCTGATTGATCCTACTCTCATCCGGTGCGTCTGACTTCTACACGGTGCGCTCGCTTACCCTGACGTCGTTCGTAGTCATTACATCGCGCGTGCCCGCGAGCATCGCCCAACGGTTCCCGCCGAGGTGTCCAACTACATCGTCGAAACGTACGTACGCCTTCGCAAGGTATCTAAGGACGATGAGGCGCAGAAGAAATCGCATACCTACACCTCCGCTCGTACGCTCCTGGGTGTCTTGCGTCTCGCACAAGCGCTGGCCCGCCTCCGCTTCTCCAACGAAGTTGCTCATGCGGATGTGGACGAGGCTCTACGTCTCATGGAAGTGAGCAAGCGGAGTCTTGACGATGATGAGGACGAAGCCCACGACCACGATCGCTCTGACGTCAGCAAGATCTTCCGTCTCATCAAGGAGATGGCGAAGCAAGCACAGACGGGCAAGAAAGGTCGTCGCACGCGTGGGTCCAAGCGATTTGGTCGCGGCCCGCAAGGCGAGCGCGATATGGATGTTGACAGCGACGAGGAAGAGAATGCAGAGGAGTTGTCGATGGTCGACATCCGATCTCGCGTGCTGACGAGTGGCTTTACGGAGGCCCAGCTCATGGAGACGATCATCGAGGTGAGTTCGAGGGTCCCTACCCCGTACAAAACAGCTGAAGCTGACAATTGGGCCTCTACAGTACGAGCGTTTGGATGTCTGGACCCGTGTGGCTAACAACTCAAAACTGCGCTTCATTGAGAGTGATTAGGGGGTTGGTGTATCGAGTATCTCTCCTGATCTCTTGTAGGTTATTCCTTCTGCGTGTTCTACTGTCCTCGCTGTCTGTGGTGCCATTGTACTGTATTATGTATCGCATAAATACCATCCGTCGTCCCGCGTAGCTCAAGATGAATACAAACCGCCGGAGCCAACAGATCTAACAATCGGAAGACATCAATTACCGCGTCTCCGAGGCGTGCTCCCAACTGCTCCCACTACCGCTGCCACTCCCAGGGCTGTCTGCGCGCTCCTTGTCGACCTCCACAGGAGACTCCGGCTCATCTCTGTAGCGTTCCTTCCGCCCGCTGCCAGTAGGCGAGTCGTCATCGTCCAGGAACCCCGAGTGTAGACCGCTCTCCAATCCCGGAGAGATCGCGTGAGGTCGAAGTGCGGTTTCCTCGTCTGCGTCCTCGTCGTCCGACACCTCCCCGAATGCGTCGTAGAGCTCCTTGGTCTGTCGTGGGGGACGAGAGCCAGATGCTCCGCGGTCGAGGGCGCTCATGGCCATGTCGTCGCCCCCGGGCAGACTCGAGTAGTTCGCGCGGCGTTTCCGGAGTACAGCACGCCGCCAGAAGAACACGCCGACGCCGATGCCGAAGAGCGCGACTGCGCCAATGGCGACGAAGAACCACATCTGGTTCTCTACGAGCTTCGAGAGGTCAGAGAACCAGCCTTCGTCTGGCGTGGCCGTGATAGTAGGGGCCGCGGAGTCAGTTGGCTCGGCAACATCTTCTGCAACGTCGGTAGGTACGGAAGTGGGCGTTGGAGTGACTGTAGACGAAAACGCAGGTTTGTGTTTCTCTCCCTCCGCATCACCGTGGTCGCCAGGTAGGTGCTCAGTAGGGCGAGGGATGGTCTTCGAGCTCGTGCTCGTGGTGGTGATGGTCACAGGGTCGTCGTTCTCGGAAGGCGGCGGTGGAAGGACGTCTTCGACAAGGGGCACCTGGTAGAGCCTGATGTCCTTGCCGGCGTCCAATACGGATCCCCAGACAGTCATAGTCCACCCAAGGAAGACGCCTGACTCCTCTTCCTTTCGCTGATCGGATACGCGGATCGTCCAGTCCCCTACCGGATTCTCATCCCTGAGACGGAATTAAGATCCGATCACAGATGACCACAAGAAGGAACACGCACCAATGCTTGACAGTCATGAAGGTCCATCCCGGATAACCTGTCTTGGCGTTATCGCTGTTGCGCCGCGAAGCTAGGATACTCCGTATGCCATTCGGGCTGACGAGCTCGACCTCCACGTNCCCCCCGACGAGTGTGGGTGATCCAGACCTTGACGGTGATGTGTTCAAGCTTCTCAAAGTTGTGTTGTTCCAGCATCTCCTGGGTGATCGTGATCTTGCTCTCGATCCCGTCAGGCGGAATGGGCTCCCCGCCCTCGGCGTTCTCGAATGAGTCCATGGTGCCGTTGTTGAGCTGCACCACGGGCAGGTCTACCCATGCCTGTGGCTTGACTGGCTGCCAGTCCTGCGCCGCCTTGACGAACTCGTAGCCGTTGAGGCCGCCATACCCATACTTGTAGCTATACCATCTTCCGGCGGCAGTGGGTTCCCAGTCGGGGTCGTCGGGATTGACCTGGACCGCAGTTCGGACACATAGGTGCTGGATGTCGCGCCAGCTCAGGTCGGGGCTGGGAGCTACGCATTGGTCATGAAGCTCATATCTTTGTAGTATCGGGCTTACCGCGCCTGAAGAGCAAGAGCGAAAACGCCGGCAGCATTTGGAGCAGCAGCAGACGTTCCACCGTGCGAGCTAGAGCACTTGTCCTTGCCCCGATCTGTGGTGGTCTGGTATTGTGGATGGTCACATGGTCAATGACGGACAAGCCGACACCTCGAGATCAGTCATACGTACGATATAGTTGCCGCTTCCAGACGTGTATGCAACAATCATGTTGGCAGCACATGCTTCGGAGTACTCGGGGTGGAACCCTTTGTAGTCGATAGCCGCGACAGTCACCGAAAATATGCTGTTGGTGTAGCCATCAAAATTGCACTGGTCGCCACTCCGACCACCGTTGCCACTGGCGAAAACGAAGACCGAGCCCTTGCCTCCGCGGCCTTGTTGAATGCCGTTGACCATGGCTTTCTTGATGAGATACCCTGGCCCCTCCATTGACCTACCATCATCGGGGGGACCCCAGCTGCAAGAGTATATGGACGTGTTCTGGTAGTCGTAGTTCAAGGCGGCGGCCTCGTCGATGTCCGAGATAGGTCCAGAGAGAATGCGGATGCCAGCAACCTGAGAGTCGTAGGCGATACCCACTCCACAAACATCGTTCTTCACAGCGGCAATTTGACCAGCGCAACGAGTTCCGTGATGATCGTCGAATAGCACAGGTGTGGGGAGGTCCGTATGGTCGTTGTAATCGTATGAACCATACGCGTACTGACATATTCTAGTCAGACCGAGCTGTTTACAAAAGAGTTCCTATGTCAACCTACGAAGTTTGCAGCCAGGTCGTCGCTGGTATAATCCAAACCATCGTCGACGAGGGCAGTGATGACACCTTTACCGGTGATACCCATGTCCCAGAGAGGTGTGACGTTCATCATATGCTCCGGATAATCGTCGTTGACAATATGCCATTGCTTCGTGAACAGGGGATCGTGGATACCAAGACGCTGAGCAGCCTCGGAGGCAGTCTCCAGGTTCTCAGGTGGTGAGATGGGTGGCGGAGCACGCTTAACGCGCTGGCGAAGGGTCTGGGGGAATACGTTCTTGACAGAAGAAGCCACTCTTCGCCGTTGCAGTACGTCCTCCGACCTTGGTATAACGTGTGAATCGTCCATAGACTGCCTCAGTCCCTCTAAAGAGCGTAGGATGGGATCCGAGTCTCTCTTCCTCAGGCCTTTGGGTATCCGGACAAGCCAGTGGTCCGCAAGCTCTCCCGCTTGCTCCACAACCTCGACGCCTAGTGTTCTTGCACACTCCGCCAGCGAAGCTCCAGCCCGAGGGTCGTGTTCCAGGACATAGTAGTCATGGGTGTCGTAGTAGCGTTTTGCGGGCGCCAGAGCCAAGACAGATTGGATGGCCAGCAAGAGAGGAAGCGGAAGAGGAAGACGCATCTGGCGTCACGCTGCAGCAGGCCGTGCTGCGCGGGGGGAATGAGAGAGGCGGAGAGCGAGAGTGGATGAAGAGGTGGAGGGAGAAACGAAGGTGAGTAGTCAGAGTGCAGATGTTCACATCGCACGCCGGCGGACTGCACCGCACCGCAGCTTGTAAAGTCGGAAGCGCCCACCATCCACCATTGGCCGATGCGAACTTCAGTTGAGGACTTCCCACAAGCCGTTTTACTTCTTTACATTTCTCGATCCTCAATTCTAGACACACACGATATTGATACATACATTAGATGAGAATCCGCACCAGACCAAGCCCCACCATGCTTAAACGAGAGGACTTTCCCCCTTGAACAAGAACGTCCATAGAGCAGACGCATCCATGAAGTCATGATGCACAAGACTGACGAGCCAGCGTTGGTCCCGAACACTCTCGAGGAGGGAACGCTCTTGTGAGTTGGGTGGGTAGAACGAGGCCCACTCCGACCAAATAGAGAACGCTTCGTCCTGGGCAGAAGTCGCGTGAGCAATTATAACCGATCGGGATCCGCATAACGGTGTCACCTTCCAGGACAAAAAGGATTCCTTCTCAATGATAGTCGTTTGAGCGATCTCCTGCCCCGGGAAGACACCCCAGGTGACCGCATTGCGTCCACCTTCAGGAACGTTAGTCCTCACTTCGCCCTGCAAGATATCGTATGAGCATCTCTTCCGAGTTCATTCTGACCTCTCATGTTGCCTACCTTGACGCTCCCAGCAAAGTAGTTGATCCACCCGTTGCCTTCCTCCTTGACCTTCTTGACGATCCTCTCGACATCCTGCTCCTCGACGAAGAATTCCACGAAGCATTTCTGATATACGTAGCCCCCTTTGGGACCCCATCCAACAACCTCGTCCGTAGACGGCACCCCGTTGACAGCGGGTTGCGACCCGACGGTCCACCAACCCCGCCTCGTCAATTTCTCAAGATGAGGGTAAATCATCAGGGACTCAGGAGAAAGCGGGGTGGGAGAGAAGGGCGTCGTCGGAATTTTTGATTGCAAGTATCGGAGGAACATGTTCGTGAGGTCCTCCATCGTTCGGGGGTTACCCCAGTGAGCAATTGCTGCGGTACTCTGGAGCGCGGAACTGCCCCATCGGTCTGTTTCACCATACGCCGGACTCTTGAAGTCACCGAAACGCCCGTTGGGAAAGTCATCCCAATCCGCGGCACTGTTGACCTCGCCTTTCCCTGCGTCTATTTCTATGTGGGAAACAGACGCCAATTCCTTAGTAGCGCGGTCAGTTGCAGTATGAGGAGTCACGGTTCGTTCTGGGGGAACAGTGAAATCCTGTGGCATTGTGAGCACTTCACGGAGAGGGATTGTGGTGAGAACGCACCGCGATGAGCTTGTTCGCAAGAGTAGGAATGTTGCCCGCAAGGCCAAGCGCCTCCAAGACACGGGTGACGCTCTTCTCCAGGTTCAATGTGCAGAAGTGGACACCTTCGATGCCCCCGCGTTGCATCTGCCGGATCATGTCCACAGCGAGCTTGACACCGTAGTCCTTAACCTTTGAGTCGTCATGCTGAGATTGACCGCGTGAGCGAATGCGGACAACGAGTGTGGTGGTAGGGACCCACACGGATGGGTACAAGGTCTTGCATAATACTTGGCGGGACACGGGTTGCGCAGAGCTTGGTCATGCGCAGGAAGGATGCGTATGTTTGGATCGGCATGATCCCAGGGATGACGGGCACAGTGATGCCTTGGCAGACATGAGCGCGAGCTTTCATAAATGGATAGTTAAGAACGTACCTTTCGCCCGTAGCTTTCCAAACCAACGAAGGAAATTGTCCACATCGTAGAACAGCTGGGTCACGATGAAGTCTGCGCCAGCATCGACCTTCTGCTTCAGGTACTCCAGTTCGCCATCTTCGTCGGTATCCCTATCGGGATGTCCGTCCGGATACGCTGCGGCGGGAAGATGATGAGTACGAGAAGTAATTGCGCACGAACGACGAAGTGACCTGCCACGCCAACGCAGAAGTGCGTGAACTCTGGGGTAGTCTTGATGTATCGAACAAGATCAACGCCGTGTTGGAAACGAGGGTCTGTCGGTTCCCAGTGTTCCTTGCCCCTCGGTGGATCTGCACCCAAAAATAAAATAAAATAAAACACAAGCAACAGACGGACAGTAAGAGGCCATTCGTACCTCCACGCAGAGCGAGTATGTTCTCGATGCCTCTGTCCTTGGCTGCCTAAGAAGGCGAACTCAGTACCAGATATACCGCACAGCAGACATCAATCCGTACCCTGAGGGCTTCATCCACAAGTCCCTGCACCATATTCGTACACGTCAGGTGCAAGATGGTGTCGATCCCATATTCCAGCTGGGTCAACCCCGCAAGGTCCAAGGTGCGTTCCTTCGTCGACCCTCCAGCACCCCAAGTAACGCTGATCGCCAGGGGATCCAGGCCGACCATGCGTGCGATACGCGAGACTAAGTTCTCAAGACCCTGCACGCCGACCCCTCGGTGAGTTCACGACGACCATTAGGAACCGAGGTGGATTCACCTGGTCTGTTTTCGGAGGGAAGAACTCAAAAGCGTAGAACAGCCTGCGCTTGTCATGCTTCGCTATCTTGTCAATGAACTTCATGGTTCCCTGGTCCTCGGGGATGGTGGTACAAGGCTTAAGAGGTTGGATCTGCCCCACTGGGCGCGAGTCAAATTCGACGGCCGCCCGTGGCACAAGAGATCGCGTTAATTATGCGTTAGCGCGTCTACCCTTATCGCCCTACGCGCGTCTATCTAATCTAGCAGTTTCATGCTGGAATCCCCGCGGAGCAAACACCAGCAAACATCCTCTCGCTGTCCGCGACAGTGAGCAAGTCACCTAGTTCACCGATCAGTCTTACTTCAGCGGCCTCGCGTTCAGACTCCTCTGTGATCCATTCTACCGTACTGCTGTAACTATGTCCTCTACGACTCCGGTGACTGCAGACTTCTCCTCTCCTCCGTTGAAGCGGAGCAAGATCGTGCTGCTTGGCGACCAGAGTGTGGGGAAGACCAGCTTAATCACAAGGTAATGTGAGGCACACCAAGACCGCCCTCGTCCATTTGTCCTCCATACATGCAGTGATGTTGACGGAACTGCGTGCGCGCGGTNGGGGGGTGTAGATTCATGTACGACACGTTTGACAACACGTACCAAGCAACGATAGGGATTGACTTCCTGAGCAAGGCGATGTACCTCGAGGATCGGACTGTGCGGCTACAGCTCTGGGATACCGCTGGGCAAGTGAGTAAGGCGTTGGTCTATCTTGTTGGCGCGCAAGATATCTGACTATTCTGGTGCAATGCGTGGCTGTCGCAATTAGGAGCGTTACCGGTCACTCATCCCCTCATACATTCGTGATTGCTCGGTCGCGATAGTAGTCTTCGATATCACGAGTAAGCATCGAGTCTGGAGCCCTATGTTATAGATTGAATCGGAAACTGAACGATCCGTAGACCGGCAGTCTTTCATCTCCACGTCAAAATGGATTGACGATGTCCGGTCGGAGCGAGGAAACGATGTGATCATCGTGCTTGTGGGCAACAAGGCGGACTTGTCAGATAAACGGTATATGCATACCTATTCTATGCTCGGACGCTCCTGAACTCATTTGTGCAACGTTTCCTTAGACAAGTAACGCTAGAAGAAGCGAACGCGAAAGCACAGGAACTCAATATTATGTTCATGGAGACGTCCGCGAAGGCGGGCCATAACGTGAAGAGTTTGTTCAAGAAGATCGCTATGTCGCTGGTGGGAATGGAGAAGGAGAACGAGGCGGCCGAGTCGCAGAATACGAGTGCGTGTGCTCCTGCTGTCTATCCGCTAGTGCATCTGAAGAACAATTGCCCCAGAAATCGATGTGACATCACCACCAACCAACGAGGTACCGGATGCTTCTCAGTGTCAGTGCTGAGCTCGATTGGCCAGGGCAGGATAGAGCGTATCGTACCATCGGTGCTTTTACTTTTCGTATGTAGTGTTCATGTGTATACCTTCTCGCGTTGTTTATTGGCACTCCGGAATAATGTTGTACACGCTTACGCAGGGATCAACGCGCTTCCGTTCACACCAGTCGAGTCCTAGAGATACAACAGGTATACATGTTACAGCTATGGTCTATATCTTCTCACCTCAGCCCCGGTTCATCGTGTTCCCAGCACCCCTCGGGTGTGCATCGGTATACTGCGCCCAGCTTTCGTCCCTCTGCCTCTTTTCCTCTGCCTTCTCCTCACCGAATATGGTCCCGTCCTGCTCAGCGTCAATGGCAAGCTGTTCTTTGGACGTGGGCTTCTGCTCGGACGCAGGACTGAGGGGTCGTTGTCAGTATGAGCACCAACGCATATGGAAATGCAGACGCACCCTCCGCCAGTAATGATGTTCCCGCGTTGCTGTTCCAGCTCCAAGTACTCCTCGATGGACATCGTTGGGAGGCGGTGGTCAGACTGGAATACCTGAGCTTGCAACCTTGCACGATCCGCGGCATTGGAACCGAGCAGTACGAACGGACGTAACGGCTAGCGCAGAGTTCGGTCAGTGGGGGCCTCGGTTATCCGAACAACATCGCACGCGCACCTTGCCCTGAGGATCGAGTAAAGGCCCTTTGCCATCTGGGCCACCTCTGTTGAGCGGCGCATCAAGTTTCCACATATCGTCCTCTACACGTTTCTTCGCAACACGCGGGTCGTCGGATGGTGGTTGCTGTGGTGGCAGGGGTGGCGCGTTCCGCAAGAGATCGAGTTCTTCGGTTGTCCGCTCGAGCTGGGTTTGCGCCTCCGCGTAGATGAAGCGCAGGAGGAGAATGAGAGCCTCACGCAGAATCTCCTCGGTATCTGCATCGGTCTCTTCGGTCGTGTCGGATGACTGCTTTGCAGGATCCGGGAGGACGGACGCTATGAGCTCAATGTTCGAGCCCGGCTCAGTAGCGCTCAGGTTCATACGCTTGCGTACAGTCTAAGGAGGGATTGTTAGTACCGCTCAAGAGCAACGCTGCTGGAACATACCTCTATTCTCGCTCTGATGTCCTTCTCTCGTTTGTACTGTTTGATTTTGAGCTCCCGCCGCCTTGCAGGATCGGCAACCGAGGACGCCGGGCGACCATACAGATCTCTGTCCTCTGCTGTGACTATCTCATACTGCTCCAAGTAATGCACATATGCTTCGAGATGCCTCTGTCTAACGTTATGAACATCTTACGGGGGCGCCGAGGCTAAACGACGTACCTTGACTTCGCTCACAAGGTCGATGCGCTCTTCCCTTTCCGTTGTCCTTACGCGCGATTGCACCTCTGATAAAACGTAGGGTAGGAGAAGGTAGACGAGATCGCGTGTGGGGATATCGGAGAGCTGCTCGTTGGGACTGAACAGCGCCAACTTCGACACTCGTGTGCTGCATTGCCGCAAGTCGGAGAGAGAAGATCGCACCAATTCCTGGTAACCCAGTGTGCTTAGTCTACACGCAGCTACGCGAATGCAGGCTCACTCACCTGCGTCTCGTCTTCGATAGTTGGGAGGTTGCACGCCTTGGAGGCCGTGGTCAAAGCGCGGTAGAATAATGCTGAGAGAGGTAGTTCATCCATTCCGCTTCAAGATTGTAGTACGAATCAGTCAAGGTAGCCTAGAGAGTATTTGAGGGCTTGGTGGGACAAGGTGAAGGTGAACTCGGACGCTCGAATATGCTCGAAATGCTTCAAGTCATCGAAAGTAGCCGGCCCGGGAACCCGGGAACGCGTCCCAGACGCGTCAAGACGCGCGACGCGCCCCACGACCGCGCCTTGGCTTCAGCCACCACCTCGGATGGACCCTCGCCCACTCTGGAGCTTCGACCGACGCCCGCCCTGCTTCCTCTGAAAGCCCACCTGTTTGTCCTATTATGAAGAGGGAGGCAGAGTCCGAGCTGTGTGCCGTTGCAAAGAGAGCTCGACCTGATCCCCAGCTTATATCCGAAGCCTTCAAGCCAAACCTCAAGAGAAAGGCTGCAGACATCTGTCGCAATGGAACTGACGGGACAGGTTACATTGAAGGCAGGGTGTACGAGCGAGGATTTGTCTCTGGCGGATGCTGGCAGTTTCTCATCACTGTCGAACTGGGATCCCGCGTACAAGCCTCTCTGTCCGGGAGTTGCTCGAGATATTTCGACAAGCTACCAATCGCTGTCGGCGCGCAAGTACGCATAAGTACCAGGGGACTGACTTTGGACAACCTCGATGGCCCTTCCAGGCCTCTTCTGTTACCCAAGAAATTCATGTGGAGTGAAGGGGCAACCTTGTATGTCAAGAATCCCAAGACTAACGAGGAATACTTCGTCGACACATGGGCTGGTGTGTTTGGGCGACAGTAGACGTGCTTGTACCATGATTCACGTTTCACTTGCATCTAGATGAGCCCGATTTGAATCCAAATCCCGCGCTCGACAGCCCTCTAGAAGCACCGGCTCCAGAGCCTGCGCCGTCTGCCCAGAGCCCTGCCGCGCTGGTAGCTTTGCAGCTCGGGCCCCTCTCAAGCTCAGGGAGGTCATCATCAATACCGACAGGCGACACCAACGCGGGTATGACTCTTCGCTAGTGCTACTACATCTGCCCTCTCACCTCGCGCTGTTTCAGGTACCGGCGCCATCATTGACACTGCGCCCTCCGTCAATTGTCTGCCCTCTGACAACTCGAAGTCGCCAGTGACAGGAAATGTACATGAATCTGCACAAATACCACATCGGACGGATCCCTCTAGGTCGCACCATGGTTCTCCGAACCCCCAGAATCTCCCTTCGCCCCCTCCTGGCTCGCCTCAGGACCGCCCAAAGGACCTGCAAGCTGCACCCTCAATTCCTGCCTCCAACAATGATGATTTTACTGCCAGCCAGTCGCCGAAGCCGGCCAACGCTCTGTCTGCCCCTCATGCTACTCACAACGAGCCGTTGTTAGGACTAACTCCTGCCCATGACGACAAGGCGCCCATGAGTATCGTCCCGCAACACAAAACTCGGGCCCTCAAAAAAGTGCGGAAGATGCGCAGCAAGCAGCGACGACGGCAAAACCAAAAACAAGGGCAGGACGACGCCGTGGCGCTTCCGGACCGGTTGGCAACTGAAGATGCTGCCTCACATTCTCATGATGCAGCTCAAGGCGGCGACGATGGAGAGGAGTATTATTGGGAAGATATGGATACGCTCCCACCAGAAAGCATAGCCATAGACAACAATGTTGCCGGTGCACAACAAGGAGCAAACGCCGCTCAAGCTGCTCAGACGGATGTCCCAACAACGGGACACCAAGTGCTCTCGCCGGTAGCTTCCTCTGCCAGCGAATCGGAGCTCAAGATACCAATTGCGGCCGCCCCAAAGCCACATAGCGAAGATCCATGGGAATCGTTGAGGTTAGGATGCGTTACCAATATAGTATGGACGTTCGTGTTTCCTCAACTGCTATCCACTCAACGACGCGATCTAGGTTTCATATGCGCCCCTGTGCAAAATCCAAGGTAATGGTATGCGCAACGTCATGGGCGTCGTGGAGTCTCCAGGAGCCATCGTGGTCACGCGAACACAGGGTACGATCTATTATGAACTATCATGCGCACAATTTGACCGTCCGCGTCACAGAGTTCAGCGTAAAGCTTGTTCTATACGACCCAACGAACTACGGGTCGAGCGGGTTGAGGGTGACTTTATTCGATAAGTCGGAAAGAGGGCTTCCGAAAGTCGACGCAGGCGACATCTTGATGCTTCGGTCGATTCAAGTGGGTTCAAAGGATCAGACAACTGCCTAGAAGTATTGTGGCTGACAAGCCAATACCAGATCGATGACTTCAATGGTGGCTGGGCCGTCGGCCCCTCTTACAAGGGATGGCAGTGGGCAGTATACTGTGTCAAGACTGGCCTGCTTTCTAGCGCGCCTGCGGATACCTGTGCCCTGCGTCACTTTCGGACTGAAGAGGAAGAACTGAAGTTCAGCCTGCGTTTGGGAGACTGGTGGCGGGAGGTCTCTTCCAACGCAGTGACTTTCGACGTCCCCTCGAGACGACGCACGCGCCCACACAAGACGATTGGGGAAGCGGAGAACGAAGAGTACTTCGACTGCACTGTTGAGGTAGCTTCTCTTCCCGCTGCATCCTGAGTCGTGCTGAACCACATTATCATCACAGATTTTGCATGGATTCAGGAACGAAAACGGGGTCTACACCGTCTTCGTGACAGACTACACACGCAATCCCAACGTTTCTCCCACACAAAGCGAATGGTGCCCACTCCGGCTCGTTCCCTACGTCTTACGGATTGAGATGTGGGATTCCTCTGCGGAGGTTGGCCCTACTATGCAAGCGGGGGAATACTACTCTATTCGCAATCTACGTACGAAGATCAGCAGCGGCGGGTACCTGGAGGGCAAGATGCAGGAAGGTGATAAGATCACCAAGCTCGACGAAGACAACCTGGAGAATGCCCCTCGTCTTGCCGAAATGCTCAAGTGTGTATCCTCGTTCTCGGCGAGTAACATCTGTGCTGACGAGTAGCAGGCGCAAAGCCGAATGGGAGGCCGAGATGAACTCTACCGGAGGCGTCCATGAGTTCCCCCACCAGCTCATCAAAGACGCTGAAGAACACCGGCACTTCAAGTGTACTGTTGAGGTGAGCGACTGCTCCCAGGACATATGGCCACATAGCTGACGTCGTGATCTTCTAGGTTGTGCACATCTCTCCCAAGGATGACTTCACGTACATGTACGTTACCGACTACACAGAGCGTAGCGATTTGGTCCCTGTTTCGGCGTCGATCGCGCCTGCTACACTGACAGGCTGCGTTGTCCGTGTCGATCTAAGGGGCTCGCAGGTAGACACGGCGAGGAATCTGGAAGCAGGAGATTTCGTGGCCATATCGAATCTTCGTCTACGGCCCTCTGGCGGAGGCACCCTCCTCGCTGGATGCCTGGGCGGCGATCAGCGCCTCATCACGAAATTGAAGCCCGGGGGTAATTCAAATGTGGATTTGAGAGCTTTACTTAGGTGAGAAAACGGTATGGCCATCAAATAACGGGGGATTAACAGGCGTTCGCACAGCCGCAAGGAGAAATGGTTGCAGGCGCAATCCAAGCCGAAGCGGGAAGGCAAGCGTACTGCAACTCGAGCTGCCCGCCACGCGGCGGCAGCGGCGGAGAAGTCAATCGGGGGAGAAGACACTGCATCTCCTACACCCCGGACAGACAAGTGGTTTGCTACCCTCCAAGACGTCAAAGAGAGTCCCACATGCCCGGCGGTGTTTCGCGTGCGCGCTCGGCCGATCGACTTCTTCCCGGACGACCTCAGAGATTGCGTCGTGCTTCGGTGCACCAGCTGCAACGAGATGTAAGCCCGCGACGTCGTCTCTTCCCGCACCAATGCTGATCAGCAATCTTAATTAGCCTCCCAAATTCGCGTCGAGTCTGTACGAAGTGCGACGATGCCATGGAGGACGAGTCTTCCGTCGAGGCGTTCTTCAAGCTCTGGTTCCGCGTCGCGGACGCGGACGGGGATACGTTAGATGTTTCGGTTGCAGATGAGCGAGTAAGTCATTCTTCAAGTGCCGTGCTACTGCGCGGGAACCTGACGCGTGCTTCGACAGTGCTCCGTCCTCCGAGACCTCTCTCCGGAGGATGTGCTAGAGGACGACGAGTCTTACAAGACGCTCATCGCTCGTCTGCGACCACTACTCGGTGGACTCCTTGTCGTGAAGGACGGGGAAGCCCGGAGGCGCCCTGTCGTTCAAGATGAAGACGGGGAAGACGCGCCTTTGTTGAATCTTACTATCGGAAGTTGGTTACCTGACGGGGCGGAGGATGTCTCGGAGGCACGAGCGTACGTTGTGTTGGAGCATTCGCTGGCTGGAGACGTATGAGGAGGTTTAACGCTCGAACGATTATGTTTATGTTGTATATATGGCTGCATCGATTCTACACCCCTTGACATCATTGTCCACTCGCAACGCACGGATCTATCACACAACTAACTCCTTACTTACATACCACAATCGCCCATCCCGCCAACAGCCCGGCATCAACCAGCCCTGCCTCCCAAGCAGTACAAACCCGCTCCTCTCTCCAAGCCTCTACGCCCCATTCATGCACGAAAGCGTCGCGAATCTCTCGATCGTCCTCCAGATCATCCACTGACCGCCACAAGAAGTGCGCATATTCTTCGGAAACGTTGCGCACAAGCTCGATCTTGAAGGGCTCCGGGCCGGATGTGAGCAGACTGAGCACGCGCGGAAGGGTTATGTACAGCGGTGTCGTCGTGCGTTCTCCGCCACCTGCCGTGTTTCTTGCAGTTTGGGTGCGTTTGCGGAGGTATGCGCGAGGGAAGAACGGTATGGCGGTAATGATGGTGTCTGGGTGCCAGAAGGAGTACGCAGTGGGCCCAGCTCGAGTCGTGAGACCTATAGTGAGATAGTCTCCTTGTGCCAGAGAAGCCTGCAATCCGCGAATGCATTCTTCGAGCCGATGGTAGGGCGCGCAGTCGAGTGAGATAGAGCGAGCATTCTCATAGAGCATACTATAGAAGAGCGCAGACGGAGGTGTCGAGACCGATGCGATGTCTTCCAAGTCCTCTGAGGCTCTGGAGTAGGGCGGAGGGGGAGAGAAATCCAACAGTGAGTGACTGAGTACCGTGTTCGCATCTGGAGTAGGACCGAATGGATGAAGAGAAACAAATACAGCATGCATGTAGCTACCAACCTTCACGTTTTGTGACTGGCTGAAGCCTCCAAATCAATGACAATGACTTCGTGCAAGCAGGATCAGCTTACCATGAGCACCAGTGCGTTGCGATGCATATAGCAAGACATGGCCCACCAGAGAAGTTTACACCACCAGAATGATTCAACCTCAAGGCGAACGTCTTCAGGAGCAGATAGTTTGTAGGAAAACAGCAGTGGTAGTTGTTTGCGAGGAGCTCTCAGCTCTACGATACCGCCCAGGAGATCATCGTAAAGAGTTGTCAACGGAATGCGGATACAGCCCACTTCAGAAGCAGCGGCAGAACGAGCAAGAGACAGGTAATGCGATGGCCAGAAAGACTGGGTGGGGGTGACAACCGCATATATCGACATCAGAAGGCTCCGAGTCCTAGATAGCGTCTTTTCTCCAGTCTTCTTCATATGTCTGAGAACGCGTAGCAGAGCCATCAGAAGCAGTGTGCACATTATTCCAACGCAGATTGAGAGGGAATGCTTTGACAGAGGTTTTGGAGAGAGATTCCCGACCAGAACGCGATAGTCCAGGTCCTTGAATGCGCCTAGCTTCCACAGGCAAGAATAGGCCATTTGTCGAAGAGACCTCATATCGCCAGAGTCCCATGCAGTACGCAAGTCCAAAAGAGTATGCATAGTGAACCTAGTAGACAGCAAAATGTAGGTCGGGATGAAGGATGAGGCTTGAAACGACAGATGTAAGCGCCCACGCAGGGTGCTGATCACATGATCGTGCCATAGTGCGAGCGGCTAATCTAAGCGCTAGCTGCCGGAATCCCGAGCCTCACGGCGACGCAGTTGCGGTCTCTCATCTCACTACTACTCTCTCAGTCCGCTTCAAACGTCTGCTTCACATCTCTTCTGTTACCGTCGTTTAATTAACCCTGGCTGCCCTATTGAAAGTACTTGTGGATGTCGCAATCTAGCCAAGTCGCGATAGCCGGCCCAAGCGCTCTCGCAGAACCACCGCGCCCCGTCAAGACCGGGCAACACAACATCCCTCGCTTCCTTCTCAAGCTATACGAGTTAGCACTTTCGCATCCTCGATGCCAACGCTTATACTCACGATGCAACCAGGATCATCAATGATCCTGCAAATGAGCAGCTGATTAAATGGTCGGAGGCCGGGGATTCCTTTTACAGTATGCAACCCCCTTGTTTGTATACCGTTTCTGTACGCCTAATCGCCGCCATTGCTCAGTATACCACCAAGAGCGGTTTGCGCGCGAGGTCCTGGGCAAATGGTTCAAGCACCAGAACTTCTCGTCTTTCGTTCGCCAGTTGAATCTCTATGGCTTTCGTAAGATCTCTGCGCTCCAGCAGGGGCTTCTACGAATGGACCACGACACGGAGACCATTCAGTTCGCACATCCATATTTTCACCGTGGCCAGCCCGATCTCCTTGCGCTCATTCAGCGTAAACGTCATCCTCCCACTCACACGCAAGCCGAAGAGGTAGCTGCCGGCCTTCTACAGGCCTCGCAAGATGGCAAGCTGTCTGGCCAAGCGGTGGACGTACGTTCGATCGTGGACGGTATCACGGCGATCCGACGACAGCAGCAAGCCATTGCAGCGGACTTGGGTGCCCTTAAACAATCCAATGACGCTCTGTGGAAAGAGGCCATCGAGGCGAGACAGCGGCATGCAAAGCATGAAGATACCATCAACCGCATCCTCAAGTTCTTGGCTGGACTCTTCGGCAGGGTCATGCAAGGCCACAGCAGGGAGCAGCTACATGCTCAGGGACAGAGTCCTCCCAGACGGCAGATGCTCATGATTGGGGACGGTCGCCCAGGCCACGGTGAAGGTGCTGATACCTTCGGAGGGAGCGACTACGATGCGCATAGCGATACGGGGAGCAGGCCGCACAGCCCCTTTTCTGTGGGTGAGTCCGTGGCTCACCCAATTCGTATGCCCATGCTGAGTGATGACCACAGCGTCCGAGCGCTTCGCTACTATTGAAACCCCTGATGCGTCGGTGACGACAGTCGGCGCTGAGTCTGCGACCAAGTCTCCATCACAGCGCAGCGTCCAGCCGTCGTCAGATTGGCCAAGTAAGGACGCTCAAGCCAAAGCCCGGCCCATCACCCCTAGTGTTCCCATATCTGGTGGTGCTCAACCCATTCCCTCAGTACCCGTCGTTGAGCAAGGTCGCGCTACGCCGAATCCAGACGCGGTTTGGCAAGCCACGTTCCAGCAAATGCTCAACTCCCCTACGCAATTTCACCGAATCGTGCAGGCGTTTGCCAACGGTAGTCAGTCCCACCCTTTGCCTACACCAGGACCGGGGCCTAGAGCTCCTGGGCAGTCGTATTCTTCTGAGCTCTCCAACGCACTCCAATTCCCGACGTACGGACCCACGCCTCCTTCAGCGTCTGCACCACAACAGCAACAACTCACCTACCCAGCTTCATACCTCCCGAACCAATCCTCCCAGTTCAGCGCAGCTAGTCCTGCTCCAACGGACCATGCGCTGCTCGACAATGCCATGCGTATGCAGAAGGCGTATCACGACACGGCGGAGATCGACGCCGATATCGACGTGTTGCAGTCCAACATCCACTCGCTTATCCGTGATATGGGCCTCGACCCAAACAACGTCTCCTTCCCGACCATCCCTGCAGGCGCGGACCAAGGCAATGCGGGAGCGACTGGCGTTGGCGTTGGCGACGAGAACGAATTCCCGTTCGACTCTTGGTTGAATCAGCTGTCGAGCTCGACCACGGCGTCAGGCGCGGGAGCGGGGATGGATCTCCCCGACTTGACGTATCCCGGTGGGCCCGGGAGAGGCGAAGCGAAGCCTGGCGAGGAGTTCTCTACGTATTTGGATCTCCCCAGCTTTGATTCCGGTGCGGGGAGCACACCGACGACGCAGTCTGTCGCAACACCGAGTACCGTGATGTCGTCCCCGACCGGACAGAAGCGCAAACTCGAGGTTGTGGAGATTCCCGAGGTTTCCCCGGAGGTCGAGGCGCCCTCCAGCAAGAAGAAACGATAGTGGTTGGCGTGAAGGGGCGTATTCCATGCTTACCTCCAACATCTCTTCGATTCCATGGATTGATCTATGTATGCTGCGAAGAAAGACGGACGGCTCTTGTACCAGTGTAATACTACGATATCTGTACCCCTCGCTGAACGTACTCTATGCTCCATCTACATTCCACCAAGTCCGAACGGCGTGATCTGTTCTCCCTCCTACCCGGTTACTTGTCCTTTTTGTTGAACTTCATTCACTCTATAGGTCTCCCGGTATGCCATCTCGAGAGTGAGACATCGCATGGGATCTTCCATCTTACTCACCCAGAGTCCGCGCAACAATCGCAACAGGTCCTCCGTCACATCTTTCCACCGAAGGCCCTCCTCGCAAGGCGCCATTTGTTCAAACGTCGTCATCTCCAGGCGGTCGCCAGCCCATCTGCCCCGCACGAGCTGGGTATTGACGGCGTCTGCCTCACCTCCTGCGCTGCCGCGAACACCAGTATCCTGTTCAGGTGACCAGCAGATGCAAGCGAGGATTAGACGACACAGGTTGGCTCTTCGTGGTTGGACGTCCACAGAATCAAGCTTGTTGCGCGCGGGCGGGATCGCATCATAGCGCACGAATTCGCGCTTCGAGAGATTGCAGACGACCCATTGCGCGTTGGTTGGGTAGTGCGGGGTGCTCAACGTGCGGAAGAACAGGAAGTCGGATGTGGATAGGCACGATATCGGGGACCGTCGCCAGATCAGGTCAGAGATGCGGATCAGCGACGGCGGCTCCCCGACCCTCCGCCATGAGCTCGCGGCCAATGTGAACAAGGACGCATCGACGTTGTCGCGCTCATCATCGGCATCCGAAATACCGAACCATTCACGTCTCTCCTTGTCCGTGAGGAGGCCGCGAGGATAGTCAGCCAAGGTGCGAGCGGCGTCTCCGATGCAGATGAGGCGATGACCGGCGAAGCAGCCAAAATGCCTGCGCTGGATACGAACGATTTCCGATCGTGCGACCAAGAGTGCGACTTTGCAAGTCATCGCGAAGAAGAATGTGACCGGAGCATATGCACGGGTCGGGTTGAGCAGCTGGAGAATCTGATGCAGGAGTTCCGGAGGAAGGCGGAAGAGTGGCGCTGTGCGCTGAAGGACAAAACGGCCCTTCAACAGGTTGTCGATGTTGTCACTGCCGACACGAGCGGTATATTCAGTAACAGAGGCATTGTTGGGGTCAATTGAAGGGCTCACTTGGTGCAAGGGATGCGTATCACGTTCAAGTCAAACCCATTGCGATTCCAAATATGATCGTCAAGCCTAGCTTGGCCCTCTAGGAAGACACGCTCGTCAAGGTCCAATCTATGAGGATGGCAGGCCATTAGCTCTGAGTCGACGACACGTTGCAATCCACCAATCCTACTCACGGGATCCACTTTTGGCTCATCGTTGTAGACGGTTCGCTCTTGTTAGAGGGGAAGGCTTTCAGATCCAGAGGGCGGCCGGCTATCTGATATATACTAGCACTAAGCGTCGAGCAATGCGCAAAGTGCGTGGTGCGCTTACGTCCGGTGCTCATCCACACTTGCCGATGCAGAGCGCAGAACTGATTTCAGCTACACTTGAACGGCGCCAACCTAATCTGTCAGTTGATTGGTGGAAGGCGTCGAGCATCAGCATGAAATACGTACTGATGACCACATCACCAAACGCCGAAGCCTGTATGCTCCCCGTGCTTCATGACGCCGAGTCGTTAAAGTGGGCAGCGCGCTGTTCTAGGTAATTTGAGAAACAGCCAAGACCTAATGCATCAGTGCATGTCATGGTGCGTATGAAAAAGAAGTAGGAAGGTTGCCAGAAGGCGTGGAGTAGCGGTGGGTGCAGTACCTTAGCTGTCATTGCCCTGGTCAGAAGATCGACTGCGATTTCATCGCCTCGCTAACTCAGGATCACCTGCCGAGTAAAGACCGCCCTTGAGCACGTTGAGCCAACGAGTGACAAGATCTCTCTTGTTTGTTCCTTGTCTTGCTCTCCTTTCCCGTTCGCAGCTGTAGAGACAACTAGGACGTACGCTGAGACACATTCATTCTGGTCTTGAGTATGGTTGCCTGCCCGAGTGGTAAACGGAACAGTTTGAGAACATTCTCTTATGATATGCATTAGTATACAGTGTTGATTAAGACTCTCCTACCGCAGTGCATTGACACTTTGGTTAAGCTATCAGTATGTCAACGTATCGATCACGGCGTCCAGAATTCTAATGGGATCCGGCATGTAGAACTTCTCATACTGCATCGGAACCGGAGTACTGATGCAAAGCATGAGTACCAACGACTGAAAGCGACAAGGATATACTTACTCCCAACCCGTTACCAACTTCACAGGAGCGTTGAGCTTGAGGAAGCACCTCTTCTGGATCTCGGCTCCGATTTCGGCACCCGCACCTCCGGTGCGACCGGCCTCGTGGACCACGACGAGCCGTCCTGTCCTGTTGACACTCTCAACAATGTGGTGGACGTCCCAAGGCATGATCGTGCGCAAGTCGATAAGCTCAATCTTGGCAGACCGCAGCGATGCGGGAACATTCGGCGCAAGCGCAGGCGGAGGATGGGACAGCATCTTCAACGCAGTTTCGCAGTGGTAGACTGGCGTGCCCCAGGAGACTACCGTAAGGTCGTTTCCCCGTATCAGCGTCTCCGCCTTGCCGAGGGGAATCTCGTAGTCGTCCATTGGGACTTGCTCAACTGCATGAAGGTGAGTGACTTCGTATACTAGCAGACATGTCTAATAAAACTCGCCTGACGATCTGTATAAGACCTTAGGTTCCATGAAGATGACTGGGTTGGGATCGCGAATTGAGGCTAAGAGCAACCCCTTCGCTTGTATAGGTGATCGCGGTATCACAATCTGGCACATGACCGTGTCACTCACATGTAAGGCACATCTACCGAAGTATTCGGTTACTCACCTTGAGCCCCGCAGCGCCCATGAAGAAGCCTTCAGGACTTTGGGAATGATAGTGCCCTCCATGGCCAACTGCCATAGACGGACAGCGGATTGTCAACTTCCCAACATTGAAGTTTCCGCTGCTTCTGAACCGAAACTTGGCTGCCTCGTTGACAATCTGGAAACCGTGTTGGTCCGCGTGTGAACAACGTAAAGTCGCCAATGACGTACTTGGTCGAAGGCGGGGAAGATGTAGTCGGCGAACTGTATCTCGGCAATGGCAGTGTGGCCCATAGACGCGAGACCTATCCCAAATCCAGCGATACCTTGCTCCGTCAAGGGCGTATTGAAGACACGCTCACGACCTAGGCGAGGTATGAGGTTCACACTCTATACGTCGCTACGAGACTGACGTACCAAATTCCTCCGCAAGGCCCTTCGTTGATGGATGGCAATCAGACCACGCTCGCCCCAGGCACTTCTAGACTCACCATTGTACAACGGAACACGCCTCCGAAGGCAACGTCCTCACCAAAGACAACCGCAGTTTCATCTTTGCTAAGAGCAATGCTATAAGGGAGTGGAACAGAAGTCAGCCATCATCAGGGGTGAATGCGGGGAATCAAAGGCGTGCCTCAACGCATCTCGGACGGCCTGGTACATGTTCATTTTGCGCGTCTCACGCCCGACCATATCCCGCGCGGGATCTGAGTCGGTCTGGTCCACCCATTTCAGACCTTGGGTCCGCAGCGCTACGTCGCGAGTGGGTCTGAGGAAAGTAGAAGTAGCGATTGACGGCAAGTGTCCACCCGCCGGGTGCGCTTCAGTACTTTGCCACCGGCGGCCCGACCGCTGCTGCGTACGGCCGCATTGTTAGCGTAAATCGTAGAACGACGTGAGCTGCACGACATACAGAGATTCTGGCGAGCGACCTGAGCATAGGGTGGGCGGATTTGCGGGGGATGAACATGGTCGACGAGCAAGAGCGGTTGGGGGGACATGATCCGGGGGCGTCATGAGGTCTCATGAGCCAACTTGGCCTGCGCTGCCATCTGTCCCGCCACCGCCGCCGCTCGCGAGCATTCTGCTTAGCTTTTGCCGAGACCTCTGGCGACACGACGATGAACCATGGAGAATGAATCGACCTTCGTCGCTCCCGAGGGGGTCTACTCCGTCACAGAGGAACACAAGCCTACCCCGCTCGCCCAACATACCATTGCTGCCGCGCCCATCTTATACCCAACCAAGATCTCTACTGTCTCTGTGCGCTTCTCCGTGAACAAGTCTACGACTTCGCCGGGGTTGTCACAACTGCTGGGCGGAAACCGAGAGAAAGAGTTGAAGAGGGTATCCGGGAAGGAACGCGAGGATGGACAGAGCGTGTCAAGTAGCGACGATCCTGATGACGCCTCCCCCGACGCTTCGAGTACTCCCGCACCCGACGCCGCTGCTTCGCCGCCCGCCGCACCTCATGAACAAGCAAGCAATCCATTCTCTCATAATCCGGGAGGACTGGGGAAGAGGAAGACGGCTCCGCGACCCAAGCACAACATGCGCACTACCTCCTCCACATTCATCACTCGCTTGCAGAACGCCGACAATATCAACAAGGCATTGCAGTCCAAGCAAGGAGAGACCACGTTCCTATTCTACAACTCGTCCAAGACGTTTGTCTGGACGGAGGCAGGGGCAAAGCTGAAGGTACGTCGCTGCTATATTGCTCCTGCATGCAACCCTGCAATACCTTCACCACAGGAACCGCTAGCTCGAATATATTTCTCCGCATACCCTACCTGTCACGACGTCAATCTAGCCACCGTCTCCCCCGAACGTATCGATGTGATCATTGGCTTCCATACAGGCGACATATTATGGTTCGGTGAGTACCCTCAGCAGCCTGCATGCGAACATATGCTCATTGGTGTGGAGACCCCATATCGTCGCGCTATGGACGGCTAAACAAGCAGGTGCGCGCATAAATGCGAAATATGTGTACAACTAGTTGTTAACCAACTTATGCAGGGTCGCATATGTAGCTCACCATGTACAGCTATTCGTTGGGTCCCTGATTCTCCCAACCTCTTCCTCGTATCTCACGCCGACGGTACAATCATTATATATGACAAGGAGCGTGAGGATGGCACATTCATTCCCCACGAGCCTGGCAGCTCTCCTCCGGCGAGCTTCCCTCCAGACGGGGCATCCTCAAGTAGTTCCCAAGGAGAATGGAATCCATTAGACTCCATCTACGTCACGATGCCACCTTGGCATCCAGTGACCGCCGGCGGGCCTCTCCCTGGCACCAAACCAGAGAAAGAGAAGGCTGCCAAGAACCCCGTCAGCCATTGGCGGGTGTCGCGTAGGAGTATCGTAGGTGAGAAGCATCCGCAGCTGAGCGCGTTCTTACGGCTGAGCGCTGCTCTAGACTTTGTATTCTCTCCAGATGCGAAGTTTCTGGCGGCCATCTCGGAAGATGGTTGTCTGAGGGTGATAGATACGGTTGCCGAGCAGTACGTAGTGTCACACTTGTCCACTGGTCCGTTTACTCACCAAACTGGCAAGACTGGTCGATTGCTATGCGTCATATTTTGGCGCGTTTACGTGCGTAGCCTGGTCGCCTGACGGCCGTTTCGTCTTGGTGAGATGTCCCTTCGGTCGCCTATGCCCGGCGAACTCACTATGGCCTTCCATCTGCAGACGGGCGGGCAAGATGACCTCGTCACCATCTTTTCTCCTTGGGAGCAGAGGGTCATCGCACGGTGCCAAGGTCATTCCTCATTCGTGTGCGGCGTTGCCTTTGACGATGTGCGATGTGATGGCCGAACATATCGTTTCGGGAGTATTGGTGAAGACAACAAGCTTATTCTAGTATGTATGTTTTCCTTTGCACCAGGGAGGTGACGTTTGACCTGCCCACAGTGGGACTTCTCCTATGGCGCCTTGCATCGACCAAAGCTTCAGGTCAGTAGCATATGCTATGTTGGAGCCTTTCGCTAATTGCGGTCTAATTAGATTGCTCACCACCAACGTATGTCCATGACGTCTGCTCTGTCCCTGGCATTGCGCCGAAGAGGGGAATCTACGCTCTACCTTGCGCCATCTAGCGCGCTAGGTGCCGAATCACCTCTGCCGCGATTCCATCCTGCTCCCTCGCGCAACGAGGTAGCGGTCGTCCAGCCCGTGGTGGTGAGTATCTTGCGCTCGCCGATATCCACCCTAGCCACTAATGCATGTCTCTTAGGTAAAGCATATTGGCAGCGACATGCTGACCGATATCGCTTTCCTTCCACGGGGCCTCCTGACTGCGAACAAGCAGGGGCACATCAAGTTCTGGATACGACCGCTCGCTGTTCAGCCTCGCCATCTACGGACACAGAGTGCCTATCGGCGGGCGTCGCAGACCGATGCTATCTCCTGAGCTGCATGTAGTGGCCACTTGCACCTATAATCTTATTGTCGCTCATCTTGTTGTGTCATTTTGTATACAGTAGATTTGTTCAGTATCCCAGCCAGTCTTCCCACTCTTCTCACCCTCGCCGTCCGCCGACTCCACCATAAACCGCTATGTGCCTCTGCGCAGCGCTCCGTTAATTGAACATTGTGCAGGGTCGGCGCTGGACGTCATGCATTGTCAACGTTCCTGCCAGAGATCCAGGGACACCAGGCACATCTACGTTCCGTCGGTTCGGTTGTGAACTGCTGCGGGTGGCAGCGAAGGACCTTCCATCAGACGCAAACATTTTCTTTNCCCCAGGGCGCGAAGGTCACTGGGAGATTGACAGTAAGCTCCCCGCGATCCGGTATGGATCCCGTCAATTGAAGAAAGGTTCTTGCTACATACTTGCCGCCTGTATGGCTGGAAGGTTTTAGGCTATTGCAGCAAGAGATTATACACGACTAGCTGCCGTACAACATCGCTCGTGAGTCGTCTTCGGTTGAGAAGCCCTATAGTGGGAATGAGAGCTGACGTATCTCTATGGATGCCGATGAAACCTTGAACCTCGGTCGGAAGGTGAAAGATTGTGAAGGCGAGATAGGAACACGGCCCGCAGCACTACGGGCGACACGCTCAAGGCCGCCAGAGCGTGAAGTCGGACGTTTCGCATGCGACAGATTTATCCACATGACCCCTAGATGATGCAATTGATTCTCGTTTCTATTCATGAAGTGCGCCAAAGATTCCGTAAAAACACAGGGTACTACTATGCTAGATACACCACGCCGGGCGACATACATGTAAGGGACATTAGTTCTCCGGCAGAGCGCAGCGATCGGCAGACAGGCTGAGGTCTGGGGGAGACGAGGAGTGCGGGTTGAGCTGATCAGCAGAACTGTGAATACCGAATGAAGGAAGCGCGACGTACCGTTGCCCCACCAGTTGGGGAAGTTGTGCGCCGTGCCCGACGCGCCGAACACCGCAAAGTTGAGGATGAAGGAGATGACCTGGGTGCCACCGTCCAAGGCCGCCGCCATGATGTAGCTGTCACGCCAACGTCAGAACGCGCTCAAAGCGGCGAGAGAAGCGCAGGCCACAAACTCACTTGTACTTCGTGAACCAGCGCGGGTACCGCGTGCGAACCCACCACTGCGAGAACAGACCGATGACCATGGCGGGGTTGACGGAGGTGTTGATGCCGACGGAGAGGAAGCATGAGTACTGCAGGATGATGGGCGTGCTGAAGTTCTCAAAGCCAGCCTTGGGCCAGAAGTACCACTATATCAACGCAGAAGTGAGCGCGAGCGGACTGGATGAGACGGCGAGCATGCTTACGGCAACGATGAACGGCAAGGGGAGGAAGACGCCAATAGCCAGGCAGATAGGCACCATGTGGTAGACAGAGTGGGGGCCGAACATCTGAGGCGCAAGACCACCCCAAGAGATAGCGTTGGCTGAAGAAGAGGGAGGAGGGTTCAGCGATTGTCGACAGCTTGTCGTAGTAATGACTTACAGTTGTAGCCTTGCGCATTCTGACCGGACCACAGACGGGTACCCGAGATGGAGAGTAGGGCTATAGCAGCGGTGAATACGCACTTCTATTCAACATGGGCAGCGCACTCACCATCGCGGTTCGAGTCGATGATGGTGACCATCATGATGTCTGTCATGAACGCTAATCAGCTGCGCTGTCAACGTCATTTGCCAGAATTTATACTCACAGTTCAGGATGGCACCGACGATGGTACCCAGAATCTGCATCGAGAACGTCACGCGCGGCGCGAGCTTGCAGTACTGGCCGAGCTTCAAGTCGCCCAACATCGCAATGCACTGACCCTGAGGGTGCTGGCCGTACAGCGCGCCGTACATGTTCGCAATTGGCTGGCCAGGGACCATGTACGCAGTGATCATCTGGTAGAAGCCGTTGGCGGACGAGCTGAACTCCTTGAAACCGATCGTCGCCGCGAGCGTCGAGAAGAGCAGGGACAGCGTGAGCGAGATGAGGAGGATCACGGTCAGCGCCCACCACGGCAGGCCGGAGTGGCCGCCATAGTTCGTCGCCTGCGCGATAGCATACGCGGCGGCGAGGAGAACGAAATACCACCAGCGCGGGATCTGCTTGTAGACCTTCATCTTCTCGTAGTGCGGGTCGTGTACGGCGANGGGGGGTCTTGTTCCAGGGGTTGAACGTCTTGAGGAAGGGCTTGATGTCTTGCCAGTGCCAGAAGAACACATGAGTGACAGTAGCACCGAGCGACAAGTTCGACGTCATGAGGTAGAGGGCATTGGTAGCCGAGAAGAAGGCGGGCTGAGAGTGGAATATGAGATCCTCCCAGTCGAATAAAATCCAACACAGCTACTTACCCCAAGCTGCTCGTACTTCACAGGATCGAACTTGCCGTCTGTGAGGAGTGCGGTCTGGTTGTACTGGGAACCGTCCTCAGCCTAGAAATGACGGCACGTGATCAGCCACATAAAGTCTGGCGGCAGCCGCCTTGAGGCAGCATGGCGATCGACGTACAAAGATAGCCTGACTCATGAAAGGGAAGTCTTTCGCCCTCCAGAGGTTGCCGTAGTAGACGCCAGCCATGAGGATGTACGTGAGGAAGATGCCGATATCCTGGTTAATCTGCAGCCACAGCGGACTGAAGAGACAGTCGCTGCCGATGAGGTTCCAATCGAAGCACCACGAGAGCAGGCCCATGCCCTCATTGTTGCTGGCGCCACCAAAGACGTTCCTGAAGACCGTGCTGTGGTTGTTGGCGAGACAGAAGATCGAGATACCGGTAAGCAGGGGGAAGATCCCTGTGAGTCACATATGTTAGTGCAAGTTCCGGACCCGGTCTGGCTGCGGATTGGTCATGGACAAACAATGGACCTACACTGCGGAATGATCTCCCAAACAAACATCACACAAAAGACAGTCCAGAATAGCCGTACACGCTTTGAAGTCATCTGGTTGTCGTAGTGGAGCGCCTGGAAGAGATTGGCGGTGGAGACTTCTCGGGCGTCAGATTCAAGCTCACGAACTGCGAGGTGCATTAGAGGACGTACTCGTAGAGGGCCAGAAGCACTTGGTGGGCTTGACCAGCATGTCTTGCAACAAACCGGCGTAGCCATAACCCAGAAGTTGCGAACCAATCAAGGTGAAGATGGCAAGACCCGCGTTCTAGATCGGGTGAATCGCATGAGTGGCCGTCAAATACACAAGACAAAGCGTCACGGACCAGCTTGTGGTTGTAGTACACTGCGAAGTTCAGTCAGTTCGAGCCGTTCTCAAGAATGTATAGCGGAGTACTCACAGTCTTGAACGGAGATGACCTGGATGGCAGTCGCGGACACCGCTGCCGTGGACGACATGATGATGATAGCGACATGCTCCTTGACTATAACAAACCGTCAGATATGTCGCATGCGATGCACAATGAGGACACATACTGTTGAAGGGCCCGGGGTTGATCCAGCGGAAGATGCCTCGAGAAGGGAGGAGGATGGCCATCGCATTACCGAACCAGTACGACAAGACGAGGAGGAACAAGGTAGAGACGAGCAAGGTCTGCGGCTTGAAGTAGTAGATCTGTGCCAATACCCTAGAGCAAACGAGTGAGTAATGCAGCTAGCATGAACAAAGCAAGAATATACATACGCTCCGAAGGCAGAAAACCCAAGACCAAGGAAGAACGTCCGGAAGGTTAGAGCCGGCAGTTCAGGCTCGTCACGAGTGGACAAGACCTACATGACAGCATGAGCAAGATTGACGATACGAAGAAGTAATACTCTCATACCTTGATGGCTACCTCGTAAGCCTCTTGCACCCGGTACTCATCCTCCGTGGCCTCGTCGTTCTGGAGCCGCTCCTCGAACTCCTCGACCTCCTTCGCCATGACGGCATCGTCGGTCACCTCGGCGCCATCGAGGCCCTTCTTCTCGAGGGAGATGTCGGAGGCGGATTGCTTCTCGTCGAACTCCGGCAGCGTGTTGACTGCGTCGGTCATGGTGGAAGCGACTGGGGGAGTGACCCTAGAGAAGGCATGTGAGAATCGGCCCATGCATATATACCTGCAAAGCTCGGGGCGTTTGCGCCACGGACAGCCAGGGTGGTGCAGCACCACATGGTCCTTCTGGCGATGGCGGTCTGGGAGACCTTATCGCACGCTCCCCCAGGCACACGAGAGTTGGGCGGCAGCTCGCACTCCATCAACTCGCCATGATAGCATTCTTAGTGGGGCATGATGAGAAATATTGAATTTCGCCGTGGTTTTAGCTCGACGCTCACCTGGCTGTATCACTCAGCGCGGATAACCTGTTCCGGCGATACGGCGTCCCGAGGTATAGAATCTGTGGGAGCAGATGCGCAAAGGAAGATTCGAAGTAAGCCTTGCACAAGGGCGAATGCCTTCTCTGCCCAAGTGCGATATTCAAAACTGCGGAGATGACACGGGAGAGGCAGAATTTGAAGTCCTGAACAATCCTCTTCAGAAGCCATTGAGCTTGCGAGAAAAATGCTGTACCTGGCGTTTTCGCGAGCGTAGTGGTATCCCCGCCCGCCGCCCGGTAACTATTGCTATCACCTTGGTGTCTGAGACTCAAGGAACCGCATCGAAGGAACCGAGTTTGCGCCCAGAGATAACCAATTGAAGGATCCGTCTTTGTCGTCATCAGACCTGGTGAATTGCACACAGTTGCACACGTATCGTCCCGGATGAACGTGTATCCATACGGAACTCTGCTGAGCGGTAAGACGGAATCTATCTCGTGGGCGACGACACAATCTTACACGGCATGCGTAGCTACATTTGGCATTAGGTACCCTCCGCAGTGTTCTTGCACACGGGACGTAAGCGATAGGTTCTCATGTGCTAGAACCTTGGCAGCTTCTCACCTGTTCTCACAACAGCCTGGCAGCAGAGGGCAGCAGTTCGGATCCACGGTATTGAAATGCTCGCGTGCAAGCTGCAAGCAAGACGAATCGACGATCGTACATGTTCCACGCACGATCGGCATACTGCAGATGCACCACGGTCACCGAGCACTCGACCAAAGTCGATCGCAACGCCACTGATGTCGCGGGGGCGGCTCGCGGCAAATTTGGCCCCTCGCCATATGGTTTGGCACAGGGGTTGGACGACCGTCGCATATGACAGAGATATGCGAGGAGATGCGGACTAGGCGATGGACCTCGTGAATGGTGGATTAGATGTGAAGAGACTCGGTAAGAGTGAACTCTAGATGGGACTAAAGCCGTACTAGCAACAGTGGCTGACATGGCATTGACACTGGCAGTTGACAAAGAATTTTAATCCCGAGCCGAGCTGCGTATTTCCTGTTTCTCAGAGCGGCATAGTGTCACGGTCACGGTATCAGTCTCCACGGCCCGTGCTGCGGCCCAACTGCCGGCGCTCCCGACTCCGACGCCACAAGGTTTGCTCAATCGCCACCATCTCCAACAAGTTGGCAACAACTGCCCGGTTCCGCTTTCTCGGATGCTTGAAGTTGAAGCAGATGTCGTTTCCGACCCTTCGCATTCGAGCCAATGACAGACATCTTGTTACACCTTGCGTTAGACAGCGTCTTTCAGAACCATGAAGAACTGATATCAGTGGATTGCGGCTTGGTGGCCGCCCGGTGATGTTTACCGCTGCAATCCACGGTACAGATTTATCCGCTCGTAGGCTTCAGATGAAACCCTGGCCGCCGGCCGGCCTCCTGGACTATCCTAAATCTGCTATCTGCACAGTGTGGGGATGTCCGGGGCGTTCCTGAAGCGCTGTCAAATTGTCTGCCGTCCATATGTGTTGCTCACAGATTTTCAGACAGAGCGATAGGCCAGGACAGGCCTTTGTTTGACCAGCCCTAACTGGACCTTGGGTCTATCGACGTCTATCTTCGGAGCATTCGGACCTCCACCATCTGCACGAAACGCGTGCAACGAAACCACAGGTGTCACAGCCAAGAGCAGCCAAGCTTCAGGAAACCGTGCGGACCGTGCGGTGCGTTGTGCCGCATCGCCGCAGTGATCATTAATGAGGTTAGTTTCAAGTCGGAACGGCTGCGAGATGAGACCATCTGTTCGGTCCTCTGCCGCGAGGAATTCATCTGATCCATTTATCTAACGAGACAAGCCGTAACTTCAGATGAACGGCACAATGACGCAGTGTCCTCTAGTGTCCTGCAGTTTACTACTAGTCTGATGCCTCTCATACGCCTGAGTCGGGTCAAGTTGAATCTAACGATACATCTTGAGACGTCAACGTTCAGCCACCGTATGCATCCACTGAACACCATGGTTTATGGTGAGATGCACCACGTGAAGCAAGAAGACTCGAACTTCACTTCCCTCAAGTCGCCACCCCACGGGGAGAATACCGATTGAATAGGTTAGGCAGCGACACACCCTGCGTTAAGAATAAATTGTACAAGTAGGATTGATCTGTAGTCGATGTATATGGAACGGGGTATGTGCGCCGAGGGAGGGTAACAATACTACGCGCGTGATCCAGGGCGGGAAACGGTCGAGTAGTATCAGTGACAATAGTGAAGAGAGCAGAATCGAACGGTCGTACGTGAGCGAATAGTAAGACATACTGTGCAGTTGCTGTGGTCGATGACGGCGCAGTTGAAAGGCGATGTAAATGTGAGCCAAGACATCCATCGTGGCGGCACTGCGTACATACCAAGACGATGTCCGAGAAACCATCGGACATTACTCGTCGCCGCCGTCTAACAGCCACCAAAATCCTGGAAGATGGGTGCCGAGTCCATGATCTGCGGAAGCCCGCATGGCCAAACTGAGCCCACGCCGGCATGGGGGAATCATGGTAGCCAAATCTTGATCGTCTGATCTACGCTGCCTGTGGCGACAACATTGACAAACTTCTCCGGCTCGGCCTTCCCAGATCCTGCCGCCCCGTTTGTCTTCGTAGGATCCGTAGCGGCCTGTGGCCCCCAAGCCATGCAGTTGATGAAGTGGCCATGGGCGTCGACCTTCTTGACGCACCGCCCTGTGGAAAGCTCCCAAACACGGATGGTCTTGTCGTCGCAAGCGGAGAGGAGGAATTTCCCTGATGGGTGGAAGACAAGTGCTCGCACCCAGTTATCGTGTCCTTGCTACAAGCATTTATGGTAGAGTGAGCGCCAATATGACCAGATCTCAATTCTCATGCTCACGAGAGTTCGAAGCATTTGTCCAGTTTGGGTGTCCCACAGCTTGATAGTCATATCTCTGGCTCCAGTGGCAACGTACGCTCCAGGACGGTTCGATCTATCCGTTTGCTGACCCAGCAGTCAGATTGGGGAGGCTTTGAATAGACTCGACGACTACCCACAGGTATCCCAGCCAATTCCCGGATGGCGGCATACGCAACGATGGGAGCAAACACCACAACTTCGACAGTATGCTGGTGACCGCGCAGCTCCGCCTTCGTCTCCCCTGACAGAGGGTCTATAATACGGGCAGTCTGAGGTCACAGTGAGCAGTGGTACATAACGCAAGGCTCGCATATACCTACCTGATCATTGGAACAGCTCGCAATCAAACGGCCGTCATCTGACGGGTCCACGCATCGTACCCAATCTGTATGGCCGGTAATCGTGCGAACCAGGTGTCTAAACGTTGCGAGTCAGTTGTTGTTAACGCATCCATAGCATAGGAGAGCACAGACGTAGAGGCCACATCGAATATGCGGATGGTCTGGTCCCTACTAGCACTGACGATCTGTTGATCACCCGGCATGAACCTGACTGAGGAAATAGTATGATCGTGGCCCGCGAACGTCTTGGTATTCTTCCATTCGTTTTGCACGTCCCAGATTTTGATGAAGAGATCAGAGGAGCAGGTCACTGATCAATAGTCGGGGATTGGGGATGAGGATACGAGGTAGGCCATCATAGAGTCGGAGGAATGGGACACTCACCCAAGAGGTTACCTTTGCTATCGAAGGCAAGGTCATTCACACCTCGTGTATGCCCTTTCAGCGTTCTCTCGAACTCTCCAGTCTCCCAATCCCAGATCTTCACTGTTGCATCTTCACTAGCAGAAGCAATGAGGTTGAATGTAGGGTGGAACGCGACTTTCAGAATTTGTCCTCGATGTCCCTTGAGAACATATGCGGCTGGGGCTCGAGGTACCCAGTCGGTTTGCAGAGCGGCGCGTTTGGCAGGTGATAACGAGAGCTCTTCCTGCAATGCGGCATTGCGATTCTCCAGGTCCATGATCTGTTACGTACCAAATTGCGCAACATCACTCGTAAGTACACGCTGCTTGAGTGTATGGTGAGGTTTCGAGCCTCGGATATCTGCGTACCTTCTTCTGCAATCGGATTACGCTCGTCCATTTCTTCTCCAATAGCCCTGCGTACTTCGCTTTGGGGTCGGGAGTATAGTCAATGCCAGACTCCGTCTTGAGAGCATTGAACGCCTCGACGAAGTTGTTTGCATGCAAGTATTCGAGGATAGACTTCTGACTTCATCGCATGCTGTATGTGAAGCCAGCCAGCGTCTCAGGAATAGCCATTGTCACGTACAGTTCCTCCGTCTGCCGCTCCGTAAGCAGAGACATCGCGCCCACAGTGGTTCAAAAGAAAGTCAATAATGTTATGCAGCGTCCCAGTGCCCAGCAAGAGTTGTCGTGAAGAAGTAAGGAGCGTGAAGAGGGCGTAACGTAGTGGTAAGCGGTTGTCGCGCTCTCCATGCTGAGGATGACCGCCGTGCATTTGTGCGCTTCCTGATTTAGCAAGTGTCGTAGATATTCACCGTCGGAGCGCCCAATGGTACTCAGATTCTAACGCTGCCTCAGTCGTTTAAATTGCAACGTAACCAGTGGTCTAGCACGCTAATCTACATGCAATGGTACCAATGTCAGTAGATAAGCGCAGGTCGAGATGTATCTGCTACATAGATCATGCTACAACAACGGACTACTAGATCACCAGTCATCGTCCTCGGAGTCCGAATCGAACATGCCCATAGGCCGGGGTGCACTTGCTGAGTTACTGGGGTATGGCGCTGGCTGCAATATATCGTTTGGATCAGCGTCGTCGCCTTCGTGTCCACCAGCAAGTTGTCCATAATCCTCGATCGGCTCCTTCGAGAATCGGTGCCGGAGGGCACGTTGTTCGTCGATCGCGATCGAGTTGGCCATGTCTTCCCACATGTAGCCCAATAGTCTTGCAAAAACAATCAGTCATTTGTCAACTAAGTATTGAACCGCCGTACCTGCTTTCCCTCCCTGCACACCAGCTGGTAGGATCGACATCTTCGTATACCACCCCATCGTCTTCGCCCCGTACCGGTGCGGTATCTCGTACATTGAGCGCCTTGGCACTGTCAAGGACGGAGTCGTCCCGGAAAGGCAGCTGCATAAGCGTCTGATACATGGTGCGCACATCGACGATATACACAGGGGGAGGATGGTGTGGCGAAGGGGGTGAGCGTGGCCTCCGGCGAGATTCCACTCCTGAACTGTGTCTGCGAGGTGAACGAGATCGTTCGCGAGTCCACTCTTCCTTCCTGTCTTGCTTATAGTCTTTTGTGCCAGAGATCGAGTCACGCTCTCGCGTACGCCGGGCGCCCTGTGCGTACAACAGGTCTTTGATACCGGTCTTCCATGCGGAGGTGTCAACTCCAAAGGATCGAAGCACGCAAAGCGCCATCGTCTGGTCGTGAACCAATAGAATCTTCGGCCTAATAGATCGTTGCCCCTGCATAGATCCAAATGTTTCTTGCAGAATCGTCCGTATTGACTCTTTGGGCGCGTATTGCGAGATATCCGGGAGGAACTATCCGTGAAACAGTCAGCGTCAACTCAGAGCAGCGATACTAGAATGGATACAATACCAGCTTCTTTCTTCTAGGATTACTCAAGTAACGATCTTCCTCGACGAAATAGTGGGAGGTCGACATTGCCCTCAAGTCATCCGAGTCCGTCGGAGAGTTAAACTCAGTCCAACCAACGTCGGGGATCCTGGGCTCAGCTTGTCGTTCATCTAGAGGTCGGGTATCGGATGCCCAAGTGTTGAACGCAAATGAGAATATCTGAACGTCCTGGAACCACGGAGCAAGTTGCAGTGCGTAGTGGTTGGGCTTTTCAATACTGCTCTGGCAAAGCCGGTAGAAGACTCTAAGAGATCAATTGCCCGGATGAGTTGAGCGGCCCACATCCAGGACTCGATGGCATGGGACAAACCTCTGGTGTTCGAACGACGACCGAGCAATCCCGGCGGGAGATAGGCCATCCCCGCCGGCGGTGAACGCGGTGTTCGCCTTGCTTCTGTCGCGCGGCTTTCCATCGGTAGACTTCTTGTTAGAGGTTAGCATGGAAAGTTTCGACGCAAGGTCTAGTTTCGTGGGAAACTGGATGGGCGAAAGCGACTCGAACTCATGAGCTTGCCAAGCGCTTGCTCTTGGCCTCCCTAGACGCATTGCATGAAAAGTATCTTTCGGGAGGAGCAGATAAGAGGCACCACAAGGCCTGATACCTATGATGACGTTCGCAAGGTTAGATTATCGACCTACGGTCGGTGGACGTGAGAGAACCAACCGAGGACGAGCTCAGCGCCATCTGAGCCCATCAACTTAGCTGCTAGAGCATCGTTGGAATTATCTCTATTTGAGAGGGATGCATAGCGATCCACCCATCATTGGTTAGCACCACCGCTGAGCAGGTCAGTTTGACTTCGCCTTACCGTAAGTGCGCTCTGAATCCACCAATTTGGTAGTATTGGACGGGCTGCATGCAAAGCGGAGGTGGAGGAGTGGGAGAGAGCCGCGAGATTCGGAGGTGAGAAGCACAACACGCGCTATGTACGTTGTAACGCCGCTGCGTGCACCGTGCGACCCTGCAGCACGCCGCAGCACACGCGACGCGCCATGGTCACGATCTGCAGGGTTCTCGCCGATGCGGGGAACGTCCATCACGGCGACCTTCCGCGGCAATTAACAGCCAAGACCAGCCAGTAAGCACGGATTTCCACAGCAGGATGATAAGTAGGATTGGCAACGGAAGCAAGAACTACAGTGCGTATGTACGGGACATTGTAGGACAAATACATGCGAACATTCGATAGTCCACGTCCGTTCTGATTCATCGTCCCGTAAAAGCGGTACTGTGTAGGGGTGCAGTGACTGTTGGTGCAATGCCGAAAAGCGTATGCGTACGAGGAAGGGAAAGCAGAATGAGAGAATGAAAAGCGAGCGAACTAGTCGGAACTAAAAGCACAAGAAGTAAACAAGAGCGCATTCCTCGAGGACCGATATCGCAACGGGAGGCATACCGTACGCGTACGTATGTATAGCAGACGTGGCAGCGGATCGAACATAGACGTGGCGGAGTCATTATGGTAACTTTACGCTGCGGCGGAACGCGAGATAGATAGGAGGGAGCGCTGCAGGCAGGCTGCGATGGTAATACACTGTATAGATGCAAAAGGAAAAGGTGAAGAGGGGATACGGAAAGGAGAGGAGGACATATAGAGGCATACAAGAATATTAGTGCACACTGTACCAGATCCACCCGTCCGAGGGATGACGGTTCATTTCTATATTCAAGACACGGACGCGGACTCGAACACCTTGACATCGCGGGAGGACGGTGGCGCGATCGGAGATGGAGATGCGATGTGTGGGGCCAAGAGGGAAGCAGGGTTTAGAAACCCTGCATGCCTCCGAGGCCCATGAAGTTCTGTCCGCCGACGACGGGCATCGGGCCCGGACTCGGGTTGCGCATGACGGACTGCATCGCGTGCGGGTTCGCGAACGGCGTACCCATGTTCATTTGCATTTGGAGCATCGGGTTCATGCCCATACCCATGCCCATGCCCATACCCATGTTCATACCCATTTGGGGCAAGCCGCCCATCTGCTGGGCGGCATAGGCGAGTGCAGCGGGGTTGGACATGGCAAAGGGGTGCTGCCCTGTGTTCGACGGCGAAAGACTCTGGGGTTGGTTTCCGGTGGTTTGAACCCCCATAGGTGTTTGCGTGGGCGAAGAGGCGCCTTGGGAGAGAGCCTGAGCCTGCGCCTTTTGCATAGCTTGGAGCTGGGCGTGGGTGAGACTCGGTTGGACGTTGATTGTGCGAGTGTACTGACCTCATAGAAAGCGAAGTCCTGCAGCAACGAAGTCCGTGCAGGGTGAGTATGGAAGATGCGCAGCATCTCCTGGCCGGCATCAGGAAGAAGCTCCTGAGTATCACGGGAGTTTGTAACAGGTTTCCGTTCCTGGGTGTTGCTGTGATAATGTGAGCACAATGTTCGCAAGGATGTCATCAAGACAACATACTTAAGACGAATGTGACGAAGGCTGGCGTTAGGGATATCCCGCACAAAGATCCATCGGACCTTGAAAACGCCCTTCCACTTGTCAGAAGCCCACACGGTCGAGCTCCGAGTGTAGTCAACCTTCAAGAAGTTTAGTCAGCATGTGCCCTAGAAGACCCTGGATCAGACAGTAGACATACTGGCGTCAACATTTCAGCCATGCCGCAGAAGTGGCCACTGCGCGAACGGATATCACAGTCAGAGAGGTTGTGAGAGGACTGAACGGGTGCGGACCGACCTTGCATTGACGCTGAAAAAGAGGTAGATAGGTCCCCTGCCTGCAGTCTCCTTGAATGCCTTGTCAAGGCGCTTGTTCCCAGGGTCCGTCGAACTCCAAATCTCATATTTCAGGGATTTGTGCACGTCGTCCTCCGTGTAGGACTTGATGACGAAGTACCGCGCCTACCCCCAAACTCAATCATTGCGGATCATGTAGGATATGGCTGAGTACTTACGAAGGCAGGCCGAGTATCGAACTCAACAGGGTTGTAACCCTTGGTCGCAATCAGCGTGGGCACGTCGATAGGTGACGTGATGAAGTTCTCCACGTTGGCGTTCTGGGGGTTCTGACTCTGGTTCTGAGTCTGCCCACCTTGTCCACCAGCGTTGTTGTTAACAGAGGAGGATCCCATGCGAGGCGCTTGGGCCTGGTTCAAATACTGTGACGGGATCGACGGCACGCTTGGGATACCCTGACCGTTCCCTTCCGCGGCCATCTTTCCTTGCTGGTATAGCTGCTGCAGGCTAGGGTTGGAGGCGCGGCCAACGAGAAGGCGCTCCTTGTTATCCCACGGGGTGCCGCCGGACGCAGTGAATGCACGATCACGATGGTGAGGCTGCGGTTGTTGCTGTTGCTGCTGGTCCTCACGGTTCGTCTGCGGCTGTCCCTGTTGTGCAAGCCCATGGCCGATTGGTGGAACGTAAGGAGAAGCGCTCTGGACGGCGCTTTGGCTGTTGCGACCATCCAAATCCGTAACCAGCTGTAGCTTCCTTGAAGCTGCTCCGCCGCCGTTGCCACCGCGGATGCCGGGAGCATTCATGGGTGGAGGGTGAGAAGGGTTGAAGCGCGGAGGATGAGCGGATTGGCCCTGCTGAATGCTGGCGTATTGTTGATTGATCTCGAGCTGGGAGAGGGCGCGTGAGACGTCGTCGATGGCAGCGTTGTTGTTTCCGTTGTTGCCGACGAAGTGGCCAGCATTGCTGTTGCCCATCTGGGTGCGCCATTCGCCACCGGGTGTACTCCAGGGGGAAGATCGACCAATAGGACTGCCGGGATACTGGCTACCAGTCTGACCCGAGAGAGCGAAGTATGAGTCCTCATCCGCTCGCACGCTTTCGTTGTCCTCGTCTGCGTTCGTAGGACTGGGGCTGTGAGCACCGGAGTAGGGTACCCCCTGTGCGCCTTTGACCCCCACCTGGAGGGTGCCCGCACGCTTGAGGCCGGCTGCCAAGCGCCGCACCGATGCAGTAGCAGTGGGATAGTTGAGACTTTGGTGCCTCCGCACACCGCCTGCTCCGGCGGCGCCGGGAGGAGGCGAAGGGATATTGGGTAGTCCGCCCGCGAAATGAGGAGATAACGGCGATGCCGATGCCGAAGAGTCGGCCATGCCGTGCCCGTGGTCAGAGACTGACATTCCAGGATGCTGATACGTGTGATGTGGGTATGACTATGACTGCGTAGTGCAGAGATACAATGATGCATACCTCATCTTCGTGCCGGTAACCTTCAACTTCGCGTTCCCATTCGTCTTCGTCGCCCTCGTGGCCAGCGATGGCGGATAGACTGTTCAGAGTGCGAGGGGTATGGGAGCCAGGTTGCCTTCCTGCCTGGCCACCAAAAGCTGGAGGCACGATCAGCAGATGCTCTCCTGTAACTATATAACATGCCCGATCGAGTGGGCGCGAGACCAAATAAGCTACATACCACGATGGTATCTGGTCGGCAATGACGCCTGCCTGTGAAGCGAGGACTTCTCGCCTACAGCACCGATGCCACCGACCCAGTCCTGGTCCACAAGCTCATCGTCGTTCCACAACTGCTCTGCCTGTGGATCGTCAAGGTCGCCGAGGGCGATTTTGGAGGTGGGTCGGGCGGTACGCGATGAGGCGGAGATGGTGTGATGCCTGCGAACGCCACCTGTGTTTGCGGTGGATGCAGAACCTGGTGGGGGAGAGATTTGGTTTCCGGACTGTGAAGACATGGGAGTAAAGGAAGGAGGATGAAGATGGAGAAGAGCAAAGGAGAATGAGGATCTGAAGCGAGAGTCGTAGAAGAAAAGATGGAAATCTAAGCAGCAGGTGCTGTTCGCAGTCTCCGGCCGGCCACTGCAGCCAATTGGCACCACGCTCCCGCCGTCCCCGGCCGAATGCGGTGATGTCCCACCGAGCGCACGTGACATTGCAGCCGCGTTTCCAGCGCCTACGCGCACTCGTCCCACAGGCGAGAGCCGTCGAGACTTTGCAGATCATCCTCTCCCGCTCGCAGCCGTTGCCTTCAATCCGTCTGCGCGCATTTCCGCTCGAATGCTATGGCAACTGTCTGTCTAAGAAACTGATCTCGCATACCGTACTGGACGACCGACACCATGCCTGGTCCAATACCACCAATCACAACCGCGGAATTCTTCCAATATCTCCAGCGATGCATCCCTCCGACGGGCTGGTCGAACAGGATAGGTATGTATCTATAGATCAGGGCAGCAACACATACTCACACTTACTCCTAGCCGTGGCAAATTCGGGTGGGCCCGATTCTACTGCGCTACTGTTCCTGCTGAATGCGCTTCTGCAAGAACGCGCAGGTGAGTAAGGTTCAGTGTACAGCCATGTTACCTATGATACCAATACGAATTCCCAGCCCTCAAATTCCCGCCGGAACAATACAAACCGGGCTCCCCTCGTTCTACTCCTGGTGTACCCAGAGAGGTGGTCTCCGTCCACGTCAACCATAGTCTTCAGGACGCCGCATCTACCATGGAATGTTCTGCCATACAGACAGCGGAAAGGCTTGGTATTCGTCACAGCACGGAGAAGATCCCATGGGGTGAACACCCATTCCCTTCTCGCAAAGAAGTCGACGAGAAGGTCGCGCGCGAAGCGAGATATCATAGACTGTTCGAAGCTATGCAAGACTTCAGAACGAACGTGGTCGCATTCGGACATCATGCAGACGATCAAGTTGAGACTTCGATCATGCGTATGTCACAGGGTAGCAGCAGTAGAGGACTGGCTGCTATGCGCCCTGTACGTCGATGGGGTATGGGCAAGAGAGACCAGGACTACTACTCTTTCGGTGCAGAAGGCATGCGCAGTTGGATCGTACGGCCTCTCCTTCCTGTGAGCAAGGTAAGCATGGACGATGGTGGGTTGGCGAGTGTCTAAAAAGGTGCTAGAGAATTTTCGCAGGATAGGATACTGGCGACTTGCGAAGCGAACAAGCTCGACTACGTCAATGATCCGACCAACTTCCAACCTGGCCTGACTTTACGGAATGGCGTGCGGGATATTTTGTCTCCCAAGGTTCGTACCGTACCTGTATGGCGGACACTCAAATCTGAACCCCAGTGCACGCCCAGGCCCAGGACTCCTTGTCATATATCACGACGAAGAGGCAAACAAAGATTAAGATTGAGCCATATATCGAACAGCTCCGCGCCATGGTACCTAACATCCATCCCAGAGAACAGTTGCATGAAGCAGTTCGTCTCTATGGCATCCGTCTTGAAGAAGCGGAATTGCAAGGTGTGGCTCTCGCCCTTCTACGCCGCTTGATGGTTCTCATACGACATTGCACAGCTACCAATGTTCTTATGCGCGCTCGTATGCCATCACCTGCCTCCACGCTCCTACTCAAAAGCCGTGAGCTCGCGGAAGCGGTAGATGAAGATGTCCGCATAGCGCTTATCCGTCGATGTCTCCGCTTCGTCAGTCATGGACCATGGGGCTCCGTCTGGTCCGAAGCGAGCGGGGATCGTGACACTCTTCGTCGTGTTGCGCAGTTGCTCTGGCCGAACGAGCCCCGTCCACCACCCTCAGAGTTGCCCATCGATCCCAAGACAGGAATGCCGGAAGACCCAAGACGGCCATTTTCTGCGGGAGGGGGCGTCGTCGTTTATCCGGCGGTGATCAAGCTCAGAGATGGCTCAATTCGTTTCCGCTCGCCTGAGGAGGGTGAAGTGGAAGGTTGGATCTTCGCGCGTTCGCCTCCTTACACCAAACCTCGCGCGCCGCCCGGATCGTACGCTATTGCCGACGTCACGGACCAGCTTCTCGCAGCGCGCGCGGCAGGCCAGAAGGAGTACCGAGTGCTATACGACTACCGATTCGAGCTCTGCTTCGACCTCTCTCGCCAACTGCCGCAGGACGTCCGGGATGAGCTTGAGATGCGTCGCGCGCGCATCGTCATTCACCCTGACACAAAATGGGTACTGCCAAAGGTCATGCTGGAGGGCAAGCGGACAGCAAAGTGCATAGGGAGATACCTCTGGGACTTGCCTGGATGGAAAGATACGCAAAGGCGGCCATTAAAGCTCCAGGGGTGGATAGATATGAGATTTGTACGTAGTTTAGAGGCCGTCTAATCAACGCCCTTGCACCGTTGCACGTACCCAAGAGTGTCATAATTCGTTGTAAATAGGTCCAAACCCATGAAGCCGTATTACTGTAGGATGCGCCACCTGACACAGAGGGCAGTTGTACCAAAATTACTAATCGTTGAACTTGATACTATGACTCTCCATCTAGCAGAACTGTCAATGACGCTACACCAAACTTCAGAGGCGGAGAGGACTGACCGTTATCTCGCCTCCACGGTAGCTGCCCCGCTTCTTCTTGTTCTTCTCCTTTCTGAATCCTGCGCCGCGCGTCACAATCAGGTCTCGCGCTGCTTTTGCACCATAGTCCGAGGCACTAGCACCCTACGCGGATTATTGAGTATCGTCATCTCGAAGGTTTCGGTTGGCAGCAATTACCCTCGACTCAAAGCGATTGTCCTTCAGCCGCTCGTCCGCGAACTTGACCTGCTCTAGCTTCACCCTCTGGAAAGGAGTGTTGCTCTTTCTGGGCTTCTTCCCGTTCTTCTCGTTACCGTTGTGCTTCCCGTCAGGTTTGGGTGTCGCGCTCTGACTTTTGTTGGGTGTTTCTGACTCCCGCGCGTTATGCGTCACTGCGGTGGGTACAGATGCACCGTCCTCGTCCGTGCGTCGCTTCTTGGTCACTTTTACTTCATCTTTGCCGGCCTCCGCTTTCGCCTTCGTCTCAGACTTCTTCTCCTTCTCGTCGTCAGAGTCCGAGTCCGATTCTTCCGAGTCTGAATCAGAGTCTGAGGACTCCGAAGAGGAGCTCGAGTCTGAATCCTCGGAGGACGAGTCCGAGGAAGACGAATCTGAGGAAGATGAATCCGAAGACGACTCCTGCGTCTTCTTCACTTTTGGCTTCTTCGTTTCAGTCTTCTCAGCCTCCGTCCCCTTCGACTTGCTCTTTTTCTCATCGTCGCCGTCGCTATCATCATCACTGCTTGAGCTATCATCCGAATCCGAGTCGGAGTCGGAGGCATCAGATGATAGTGTTTTGCTCGAGCGTGCAGGCGAAGCAGATTTGGCTTTCGAAGGCTGGACCATGATGGTCGCTTTCGCTTCTGCATGCGTGAGTTATTTTATTTCGCTGATTGAGATATTGTGGAGGCTTACTCGACTTGGCCTTCGGGCTTGGGGAAGAGGAAGACGCTGCGTTGCGTCAGCGATAATCCTGTCAGGTCTTAGACAAGCTACGATGCATGGTCAAACAACTCACAAGAGTCAGAGTCTGAATCGGAGTCCGACGAGTCTGAACTGGAGTCAGAGCTGGATTCTTCAGAGGAAGCTAACCGGCAATGAGCAAGAGATAGACGCAGTCAGATGAGATACATACACTCAGAGTCTGAGTCCGAGTCCGAGCTGTCGCTGCTTATACTGTTGGTCATGGGTCTTTATATGAGTGTATGAATACTTACGATGACTTCGAAGCTGCCTTCTCCTTCAACTCTTTCCACTCCTTAATAACGACGTCTAGTGAGGGACCGTCGGGCACCATGCCATCTTTGAGAACAACTACATCCTTGACGGCCTTCTTCAGAGCTTCGGCGGCTTTGCTGTGCTCTTTCTTGAGCAAGAACGAGTAGATGTAGGTGTAGGTGGCTGAACCCATGGGTAAGTAACCGGCCCGTACGGACTGCCTTCGTTTTGTGCTGCTCACCAGCGAGGTTGCCATCAACAGAAGCTTGTTGAACAGCCATCTGCGACAAGTCTCTACCAGCCACAACAGAACAGAGCGACCCAAGAACAGAACCTAGAAGCAAGAGACACCAGTGTGGGGAGCGAGACTAGCCAAGTTCTGCTGCGTCCAAGCCAATCAGGTGCGCGAGTCCTGAAATTTCTGCAGCCACCGCAAGCAAACAAGCGCAAAGCCAAGGATCAGTATATTGGCGCCTAATTGTTGACAAGCGCCCGAGATCGAGACTGCGCTCGAGCAGGCTCGCGTAGATCATCTGCATTTCCTCCCCCAACGACGATGTCCGACTCTATCAAAGGGCCCGCTGCTCCACCGACCAAGCTCGACGGTTCGCCTTTGCGCATTGCTATTGTGCATTCGCGATGGAACAAGGCTGTCATTGATGCGCTGGTCGCGGGTACGATTGCAAAGCTGAAGGAGACGGGCGTGAAGGAGTCCAACATCGTCGTCCAGTCTGTTCCGGGTAGCTTCGAGTTGCCTTTGGCCTGTTCAAAGTGCGTCCCGACCATACTTTACTCTTGTATGCGCTCATTGGTGTTTCTGCTCGGTAGGGTCATCTCTGGCTCGCATGTACAAGCTGGCGCCACCGCGACCGATCTCCTTGGTGGCCTGACTTCACTCACATCGCCCAATCCCAACTCCCGTACCTCCACTCCCGCGCCGCAAGTTGCATCCATGCCTCAGCAGCCCTTTGACGCCGTCATTGCCATTGGCGTACTAATCAAGGGTTCTACCATGCACTTCGAGTACATCTGCGACTCCGTCTCGCACGCATTGATGCGCGTTCAGCTTGACACCGGTGTCCCAGTCATCTTTGGTGTCCTGACAGCCCTCACGGACGACCAGGCTCTGGAGCGGGCGGGCATTGGCCGTGGTGCTAGCAAGGGACACAACCATGGCGAGGATTGGGCGTTGGCTGCGGTAGAGATGGCTTCACATTCCAGGAAGTGGTCAGAGGGCAAATTCAACTAAACAATTCGGGTGGATTTGGTGTAGGATGGACACTTGTATGAGTGCAGAAGTAAACAAACCGTGTATCATTTGCGTCATGTTACGGTGGCATAGCAATGTGTGAGCGGCGTGAGCTTGATTAGCGCTTGAGAGGATTGAGTGCAGTTCTCCAAGAACCCTGACTACTGCTTTGGTCTGCCGCTATGGTCGTCTCTTGGCTTTCTACTTCATCGACATCGGCTACCCCTCTGGCTCTGTTCGAACTCGACGACAACGAAAGACCTGATCACTGCCTACGAGCTCCTGCTTGACTTGCCTAGTGAATCTAAGCGCACTTAGGCGCACTTGCCAGTATCTGCACTAGTACTGCGGCTCTATAGGGCCTACGCTCGCACGTCCTGGTACCTTCAAATCAACTAATACTGTTGTGCGAACAAACTCAAAGCAAGGATGAAGAAGAAGGTATTCTATATTGGCATAACTCTATATATCCGTGCTGACATGTTTCAGGTGCTGTTGATGGGTGCTTCGGGGAGCGGGAAGACGTCTATGCGTTCTCTGATCTTGTGAGCATGCTTCTCTCCATGAACTTCCAGCCCTTCTCACAGCGTCCACTCGCGCCAGCTCTAATAACCCCGCATCCCTTACTTCGCGACTTGGGGCTACTATTGATGTCGAGCAGAATCATGTTCGGTTCCTCGGCGACCTCATCCTGAACCTCTGGGACTGTGGTGGACAAGACGCATTCATGGACTCGTACCTTTCCATTCAGCAAGCAACCATATTCCAGCATGTAGGAGTCATGATATACGTCTTCGAAGTGGAGACGCGGAACATGGAGAAGGACTTGGAGTACTACAAGGCCTGTCTCGCCGCGCTGAAGAGGTACAGCCCAAATGCGGCCGTATTCCTGCTCGTCCACAAGATGGATCTCGCTCGGGGACCTAAGGCGGAGACGCTGGCGCGCAAATCCAAGGAACTCAAGGAAGCCAGCGGAGATGCCGAAGTGACGGTATTTGGCACAAGTATATATGATGAATCTCTGTACAATGTAAGCAAGGTTCCCCAAGGCGTCGTGCCGCATTAACCATCTTCCTCATCTAGGCATGGTCGCGAATAGTGCACATCTTGATCCCTAATGCTTCTGTGCTGTCTCGGCATCTTGCTAAGCTCGCCGCAGCGTGTAGCGCTACTGAAGTCGTTCTCTTCGAGCGAACAACTTTCTTGGTCATTGCTACTTCCACCTTGCCGCCTCCACCATCCGCAGCCGCGACAGATGCTTCCGCACCCTCCAAGACCAACGGCCAGCCTCCCACGGAGGCGAGCAACGAAGATGGAGCAGACTCCGATGCAGACCCTCATAGAATGGTACCCACTCGGTACGAGCGGACGTCTGAACTCATCAAGGCGTTCAAATACTCTTGTGCTCGTGTCAGGGAGGAATTCCTTGCGCTCGAGATGGAGCTTCCGGACTTCACTGCAGTACTTGATGAGTTGACGAGGAATACCTACGTGCTGATCATCGTGCATGACCCAACAGTCGGTGAGTTCAATCTCATCGATACTCATAATGTGCCATCGGCTGATGCTTGCGTCCAGAAACGGCTGCCCTTAGGATGAATATCCACCTAGCTCGGCCGAAGTTCGAAGAGCTCCAGGGTGATAGCCTTCTTGCATAATAATCGCTTTATCTTCAGTGTCTATTTCCTGCTTTCCCTCGCTTTGTTTATATCATACTCTGCACCCTCGCGTTGTTGGCCCCTGTCTATATATCGTTCTTTCGGCTATCCTTTAGAGTTAGGCGCTCTCACTGAACCACTATGCCACGTACAGTACCCCAAACACGTTCATTCGTTCACTGATCAAGCTTGTATCAACCGCCTACTGCAGGCTTGACAGGATCATGGGCCCTACTGTAGGTGGTGTCTTGGTGTGCACGCCGAATCTATGGTAGACGTTCGCCTACTGCACCTCGATCTCCTCGGAGGACTCGTCGATCGTGATCGTGCTTACAGGTACCCTGGATCTGTGCTGGACCTTCCCTTTCCAGGGATACCAATGCTTACTTACTCTCAACTTGTAGATCACGCTCTCAATAGTCCGCGGTCCTCGCAATTCGTGACCACGTCCATGCCGCTTCGGAGCGCGCGCAGGACGTATGTTGTCGCGTATGTTGGCCATCAACCGACCCGGGCCACATCGTTTCAGTACCATGTGGCGCGTTTCTCAGACGATGTGGATGGCATAGTGCACCGCAGTAGCTACTGTAACTGACAATGCCACAGCGCGTCGGAATCACCAAAGCCCCACGATCACCATGGAACGTCCGGTACTGGCTGGCTCTTCAATATCACAGAGCAAATCTCTGCGTAATGCAGCGGGACGCCGCGGTGCCATGGCTAGGCTGATCGCACAAGATCCCGCTCTGCGCGACGATAGGTGATCTCAAATAGCAATGCTGTGGCACGGGGGTCTCACTAAGGGGAGCGCCTTGTGATCCTGCCTCCTTTTATTTCGTATCGGCAGTCCTCTAGGCGAATGGTGGACCTCGGAGCACACATTCCCCCTCTTGCTCTGGCACCATCGTCCAGCAAGCCTTGGTCGCGTCCTGGACCATGAGTTGGACCCCCAGCGTTAGCCCTAGCGATTTGCATGGGTTCAATGTCACGTATGTACTTTCTTCATACTGCAACACCGGTGTTCAAGAAGTCGTTGACCATGAAACCATTGTCGTGCAGGCAAAGCTACGGCTACTGCAATTTCGCAGCTGTCGGTGCGGTCCTATCACCCGTAAAATACTCTCGGCATCTCCCACTCATATTCAAGTTTCTTGTCTCGTGCAGCACTGCTTGTGTACGAGACGTGCATAACGTTTGACAGAGAGTACAGGCACATCTGGAAGCGGAAAGCATCGGCAGCGACGTGGATTTTCCTGCTCAATCGATACCTCGTCATCGCGCTGTATGTTATAAACGTACCCGGTACGTTCAAGGTCAGCGATGCGGTATGTTCTTGTTGCATTCCTCATGAGCGAAGATCTTGTATTGACCACGATTTCAGAGGTACGTATCGACTTCACGACCGCAAAGTTATGAAGCGTACTCATGGGTACATCCTATGGATAGCTGCCCTCCATTGGCCCGAGTGTCACAAGTGCTTGACATCCTCCCATATGTCGTTTGGGCTTGTGAGTCCCTTCGTGTCGGACTCCCGGTCTACTTGATCGCTCACAAGCTCAGTGTTCTCGAGCTTGCGAACTTACGCCATAGCAAATCGAGCATGGCACATTGCTTCTCTCATCTTCATGCTCTCCATGGTTCCTGTCTGGATATACATCGTAAGTCGTCTGCTTCCCGATTCGTTGTGGGTGGCCTGATCTCTGTGTTAGTTTCGCGACGTGCATCAGACGCCGATGAACTTCCCTCCACCAACATATTGTATCTCGGTCCCTGACTACCCCATTGATGTAGACCGGTAGTAGGTCCTCACTCTCCGCCTACCACCATCGAGGTTTACTAACCACTTTCATATGTCGTATGACGTTAGTCGTACGTCGCACACCTCATCGTGGCGGTGGACATGCTGATGAAATACACAACAGTCACCGTCGTTTCCCGGATTTGTCTCATCGTCTCAGACATCCTCGTGCTCAGCGTGACTTGGGTGAAGACGTTCGGAATCGTACGGCTTGCGCGAGAGCACGGCCTCGACATGTCCTTATCTGTGACGAAAGTGCTATTGCGAGATGGTGAGTGACGCTGCATGCGCCACACGACCTAAAGTGCGTCTACCCACGGGCTGACGCTCGTTATAGGTTCAACGTACTTTACGTGAGCCAATGCTCTTGGCCTCCTGCAGGCGCATTGTCCTGAAATAACTTCCCCTCGCAGTGTCTGGACTATTCTTAACTCGCTACATATAGCGGGTACTTATGTCGATGTGGGTCACGCGCCTTACGGCCTCACCGCTCCCGTCTTGACCCCATTTGTAGTCCATACAATATCTTACGACCTTCACCGAGGCGTACGTCATCCCTCTTCACATCGTCGAATTCCAGCCACAGTCTATGACTCTCATTGTCGCACACTGACCGACTTTGATGCTCAGGTTCACCTCGATCCTGGTCTCCCGGTTCATCCTCAACCTCCGCGAGGTCGCCAACGCGCCCGATCCGGTCGAGGACGTCGAGCCGGGCTCGGAGGCATACTGGCATCTCCTGGAGGAGTCGTGGCGTGTCGCCGACCGTCTCCGGGCCGATGTCTCGACCCTTCTTGCGCCGTTGGGCGCGCCGCTGGACCACACGTTCGATAGTGCGGTGACGTACGACAGCCAGCCTACGGCGGCTGAGAGCACGGGCTTGCCCTCTCCGGATCTCAAAGAGAGCGAATCAGATGCCCGGGGAAACTTGATACAGATGAAGAGCGTAGGTTGGATCAGGCAGCGCGTGGCTTGAAACCGTAGCATATGGTCGGCGGCTCTTCGTCTCACAAGTTTGCGGTTACGGGCGTAGCTATTGACGCCCAACATACGAGCCCTACGTCCTGTACTATCTCTCGCCGACGTTTATACTTAGTGTATTATAACTAGTACTACAGCATGAGACAGCAACGGCGCCCATATGTGGCGGCGAGCCAATTATCGAGTGAGCGACTATGTTCTACTGCGGAGTTCGGACCGATATCCATTTATGCCGCCACTGGATCCATACAAGCATCCGTTTGCTCGCACCTCGTCCATCACCTCGTATTCGCGTCTCGATCCACCAATCGCTCGCTCACGCTCACTACTGCGTGTCTATATATCCAGCATAGAAGATAAATGACCGTCGTCGTCAAAGTGTACATCGTCCGGCACGGCGAGACGGAAGAGAACCGGCAGGGCATCATGCAAGGTCAGCTAGACACCCCGCTCAACGCAGCCGGCCTGCGCCAGGCAGAACTCGCCGCGGACGCCCTCGAGGACGTGCCTTTTGGTGCGGCATACAGCAGCGATTTACAGCGGGCGAGAAAGGTACGCACTCGGCTCCGTTAATTCATCCCAGAACTCTTGATGTGCACGGGATGCGACTTGAAGGGGGAGATCCACTGTACGCGATACGCACAATTTCTCTAACAATATGATGTGCACAGACAGCGGAGGTCATACTCGAGAGGCACCCAGATGTACGACTAGAAACCATGGAAGCGCTCCGCGAGCGGGTACGTCAGGCGCCGTAGTTGTACCATCGTCATCTGTACTGACATCACCAATCTGCGTAACGACTTTGACCATGCTGTGTACAGTATATGGGGGACTGGCAAGGGGGGAGCGTGTACAACCGCGGAGACCCGCCCGCGAACCTGGAGCCCATCATAGACTTCTTGGCGCGCAGTATGAAGTGGTGGGGCGACACCATCGCGCGGCACGTACAGCGCCAAGCCGCCAAGCTCAAGAAAGAGCTCGCAGAGCAAGAAGATGCTGGAGCTCAGGATGACTCGGAATGGGTGGACGAACCATGGGAGTTCGAGCCTTTGCATGTCCTGGTGGTCTCCCATGGAGGGCTGATCGGGACGCTCGTGACGAACCTGGTAGGAAGCAGAAAGGTGGAGGTGGCGGAGGGCGTGACGATTGGCCGCTGCTTCAACGCGTCGATCTCTGTGATCGACATGGACGAGAGTGGAAGGGGCGTGCTGATCAGCTATGCAGACACGACGCACCTGAACGTAGACCTGGTGCAGGAGAATGCGGACGTGCAGCAATGACCACCGGAAGTAGACCTATAGATTGCAGACATCCGAACATCCATGTTAGGCGCAGAAGGGTATCAATAGTACAGATCCATAGTCTGTGTCGGTATGGAGAGCGTAGAGGCAGTTGACTCAAGGGAGTGCGACACCGGCTTCTTTCATGAGGTCAGCAACCTCGACATCTGGACATTCAAGTTCAATAAGCAGGTCGTGGATATTGCTTCCGTAGTAAGTATCGGTACTTACGGTCCTCAGTATGCTTCATCCTCGAGGCATACGAGCACGTTTGGCCTGGCGATGACGTACCGTACATTCAGCGACCAGTATGGAAATGAAATGACGATTTTGTCTGCGCACCAGGCCCGAAGATGAAGTCGCCGCCTAGCTGAGAGATTTTTCCCTGTTTGCCGATAAACTGCGGTTGCTTGAGAGGACCCTCCTACACAGCATTGTCAGCACGATGCAGATACAGACTGCGCCCCGGATCTTGCTGCTGCGTGCATATTGGGCAGTGTCAACGCACCCAGATGCTCTTCACGAGATTGCCGAGGAAGCTCTGGCCAAGATAGCTGCGCTTCGCTTGGCCGGCTGGGGTACGCTCGAGCGACTCCACCAGGCCGAAAGTTGTGTAGAGCGCACGAGATGGGTCGGCGTACATGGCATACGGGTATCCAGCCGCTTCTGTGTCAGGACAGGTGCTGTGAGTTCTCCGGTGGGAATGGAAGCGATCCCGTCGGAAAAGTACCGCAGTAATTCTTGATGAGCTTCCAGTCACCGCAACCTATGATGACGAGACGGGCATTGGCCTCATCCAAAGCTTCCTTGCGGACGGAGGCGAGCTGCATAACATATTGCTATTGGACGAGCGGCATGGTCAACTTTCACGAGCATGCTGACCAAGAGCGCAAAGGAATACTTGGCAACTCTAAGAGAACAGCATCCGTCGATCGCAACGTCAATGACAAGGTGGGCTGGCAGGCTGCGGACGGACGTACACCGCAGAAAAAGTGCCCTACAATGGCGGTTAAAAGGGGCATTCGTGAGTTCACTGCAAACGCCGGAACGCGTTCGATAAAGGATAGCGTACGAATGAAGACTAGAATTGTCTTCTGGTTTTCAATGAGACTGCCGAACGTGACTTCTTTGCCAGCATCATCAAACACTTTCAAGGTTGCTGCTTTTGCGAGGGTATCCGGAGAGGGGAGGGCAGTGTGTGCGGCCATCGTAAGTTATGCCAGAAACGACGGTTTGCCGGACTGCTGTGGCTCGGCGTGCGGAGACAGAGTATTGTTACGTAAGCAAAGGCTATACTGAAGGACGGTTTGACTGAGTCTGTGGAATAGTCCGCGGAATATCTCATCCTCCCTGTAAAAGCCCCTCATATCCCAGGCCAACCATCCCTCCTTCTGCGCATACAGCCACTCCCTCTTTCTCTCCTTCCTCCATCTTGTTCTCGATGCCAACAGTGTCCGACCGCACACCTCTCCTGGAGAACGGCAATGGCGCGCAGCGCCCGAAGCCGTTCTATAAGCGCGTCATAGACTCTCTCAGCGCCGAGGGCGAACCATCCTGGCTACACTCATACAAGTTCTTCCTCTTTGGCTCGTACTTGAATATCCTTCTTGTATTTGTTCCCCTCAGCTTCGTCTCTCATTTTCTCGACTGGGATGCTGCGCTACGCTTCTCGTTCAGCTTCATTGCCATTATGCCCCTGGCCGCTGTACGTCAATAGACCCTATGTTGCATCAGTCGCACAGACATGAACTGTCATCCTATAGCTCCTCGGCACCGCAACAGATCAACTCTCCTTGAAGCTGGGTCAGACACTGTCAGGCCTACTGAATGCTTCCTTCGGCAATGCTGTCGAAATCATTGTCGGTATTGCCGCCTTGCTCCAAGGTATGCAACGTTGCAACTTGCGCCCTCGCGTCTGTTCGCGCGCTTGTACTGAATACCAACGCGCCCGCAGGCGAACTGCGTATTGTTCAAACATCTGTGCGTGCCCATGCTCGCGTGATCATCCAGAGACGTACCAAGCTGACCTCGGCCACAGCTGCTCGGCTCTATATTGTCCAACCTGCTCCTTGTCCTGGGATGTTCTTTCCTCGCGGGTATGTTGTGCCCGGTTCCAACACGAACTGCGGCCCGCGAATTGCGTTTAGGATATGTCCGAGGCTCACGATTCTTACAGGCGGTACGAAGTATTCCGAAAGCAACTTCCAGGTCACTGCTGCGCAAGCGTGAGTATCTCATCAGTGCCTGTCTGCATTGCTCGCCGTGCTCACTAGCCCCCTTCCGATGGAACCGTAGCTCGAGCTCGGTGCGTATCTGCCTCATTGTCATCGCTCTGCGTATCTCATGACGTCTCGTATCGCCCGCTTGACGATATTCCGTGCAGCTCATGACCTTGACATGCATTAGTACGTCTGCACCGCCTCCGCTCCCGTTGAATATGCGGAACTGACATCCGAACCCGCTCGCCTCGCACGTTCGTGTTCTGCGTGAGATTAGCCCTTGTCATCCCCGCTGCGTACCACAGTGCCAAGTCCCACTCAGGTGGTCTTGAAGGCGGCGCCAATGGAACTTCTATCGCACCGCTGATCAATGCACTCGACCCGCGAGGCGAGCTCGGATTGGATAACCTGGATGCAGGAAGCTTGCACGGGTTGAAAATAATTTCCCGGGGCACGGCGATCCTTCTTCTCATCGTCTACATCGCGTACCTCTTCTTCCAGGTCAGTCGGTGCTCGGACGCGTGGTGGCATGGAAGCACAGTGGAGAGCTCACGCGAACGTTGAATGCGGTGCTTGATCGTTCACAGCTCAAGACGCACTCGTACCTCTACACGCCTACCGTCCAGGCCGACGATGACGAAGAGCCGGAGATGAACATCTGGGCCGCTGGCTCCGCGTAAGTTTCATATCGAGCTGCGGCGGATGCAGTATCGCGGGTCCTAACCGTCGTCGGCAGCCTCCTCATTGTAACCGTGGTCACATCATTCTGCGCGGATTACCGTGAGTGTCATGCGCCTCAGCGTCATCTGCTACTTCCGAGAGCTAATTGTGGACCTATCACTTCGCAGTTGTTGCTTCGATCGAGGAAACTGCGAACCGGTACTCGATCCCGAAACCGTTTATCGGTCTTATCCTCTTGCCTATCGTGGTGCGTATCCGTTACGGCGTGTGCTCTCGGTACGGAGATGTGAGATTTAATCCTATTTGTTTAGGCAAACGCTGCCGAACACGTTACCTCTGTGTGGATGGCTTTGAAGAATAAAATGGAGCTGACTATCGGCATTTGTGTCGGAAGCTCAATCGTATGTGACGCCGTGAATCATACTGAAGACTACAGTCTGATCTTCCTTTCAGCAAATTGCTGCCTTCGTGGTACCGTTGCTTGTCATTGTCGGCTGGATCACCCACCACGACTTGACGCTTTTCTTTGCCGACTTCGAGGTGCGTAAATTAGTCGGCGCCCCGTCACGAAGCCAGCCCGCACTGATATCTGTACTGGTAGACTATCGTGCTCTTCGTATCTGTGCTGCTAGTGAACTTCCTCATCCAGTAAGTCGTCCGATGTGGCTCACAGTTGTTTCCGTTGCTGACGATGAACGCAGGGACGGCAAGTCTAACTACATGGAGGGCCTGATGTAAGAACACGTTTCAGTCCCCTCGCTGATTGCATCTCTAATCGCTCACCTCACATTTAGGCTGCTCACCCTGTATCTCGTGATTGCCCTGGCCTGTAAGCTGCTATCTCTTAGTGTCCCGTATAGCTTTTGCCCCTTACTCACGACTCCTCTTCGCTAGTCTGGGTATCCTAAAGTATCACCGCTTCCCTCCGGGAATTGTATCCCGCTGCGACACCCCACTCCTCCCAAACACATCTCGTGAAGGGCGTCAAAGACGCATCTTGCCCTATATCCCGTCTTCTGCCTCCTGTTTTCCTGCTCATCTTGCGCCCTACCCACCCTAACCTCTCCTTTTCTTGCGGACGCTTTTCCCTTCTCCGTAGCTTTTTTTCGCATTTGCTCCGAACACTACTGTTCGGTCGTTCGTACTGTATTCCCCCCGGGCTTCTAGCGTGCGGCGGTGAACCGTTAGGCCCCTCAGTGGGGTCGTTCTCCGCCCGGGCTTGTCGTCGCGGCTTACTCGTTTGTCCCCGCCGATTTAGTCAAAGTGCCAGGTGCCATTGGTCAACCTACGACCTTCATACAGCCGCGAAACACGTATGGTCTATCATGATGCGGCACCGTTGTATTTGTGCTTAGTACCGTGTCCATCTTGTGTGCTCTATCTGAATACACGTTCATCTTCCGTCTCTGTATAGTCCGATACTGTGAGTGGTCATAGTAGAGAGGTTCTACGTCCATGTCAAGGCTCAAGAGCACAACCCCTTCTACGTACCTACCTGGTATAATGAGAACGTGAAGGAAAGAAAACACTTCTTAGTCCATGCCCGGTAGCCTCTACTAGCGTCCATAGTAGAAATGCAAACACAACAAATGGAGAAACTGGCCGGGGGGAGAGAAAGAACAAGAGTGCCAATATATGGTGTTGAACAAGCAATGATACATTGGTGATGTTGGATACTTCGGTCCCTACAGTAAGGAAACATAAGTCCACCCGCATCAGTTTATACGGACCAAACCTGGCCGCCTCCCCCAGTCCCACCCAGCACGCGACCGCACAGGCGCGCACGCTCGGTGTCCAGAGCAGCGATTGAGGCAAGTTGTGATATCAGAGAAAGAGAGGAGGACCATTCGACACATTCCACCCGGCGAACGACGACCGATTCCGACATCCGACATTCCCGACCAAATTGACTTGGAACCTAGCGCGACCTTTACATGTGAACAGCTGGAGACGCCCCCTTATTTCACCCACGACGACGGAAAAGCATGCATGGTTTTGGGAAGGGGGAGGGGGAGACGGCGATGATGACGGGAAGAGCGGGGGAGATTGATTCCGTGACGCGGTGCGTGGCGGCGGGGGAATCACAGGAGCGCGGTCACTTCTTTTGACACATCTCGCATGCGGGTCTCGGGGAATGTCGCGGGAAGCGATGCTAGAACCTGTCGGGCTGTGTTCTGGTGCTCGCTAGTGAGCGGACGCCGTTGCTCCTTCGCGGCGAAGGCCTGAAAAAAAAGCCAACTTCAGCAACGAGCTTTATCAGCTTGAACGACTTTACTGACGATGTCTCCTAAGGCGACCAGAGCACGGTAGGCCGCCTCGCCCTCAGTCTTCTCGGTGTTCAAGATCTGGGAAAGTCTCGTTGAGCTTCTTGTATATCGCGGGAGATGTCTGGGGTCCGTACCTCAAGCACGAGCCCGGTGAGCTGGTCCCGAAGGGGAACAGCGAGCGTTTCCCGGAGGCCGGTGCAGGACACACTAATGGATTGTTAGCGCTCACACGGCAGCATGAAAAGGGTGGCTATGCCGTACTTGAACAGGATCGTCGCCAATGACACTCGCAGTGAGTTGGTGAGGACGGTGTAAGGCACTTCGCCTAACGTGTTGAGGACCTGGCGTGGTCACGGGTCAATGAAGGATCCCATACAGCTTTCCGTCATGACACACCTCCTGTACCCAGGCGCCGTCCTTCAATGTCGTCCCGTCTTGGAACACATTGGCGAGAGAACGCAACAAGAACAAAGTGTTCGTCTCCCGCTGCTTAGGCAGAGGCGATGACCACGGCTCGTTCCAGCTCGCACCCTTGAAGAGTGCTGCAAAGAATCGGGACCGCAACGCAGGGTCGGCGTACGCCGTAGGGCAGAACGCGAGAACGAGACGGCTGAGGTCCATAACTGCCAACGGAGATAGCCTGTCAAAGAGGAGTCACCCATGACTGAAAGCGGCGTTCACGTACGAGGGAAGATCTGGGATTGCGGCCAGCGCTCTAGGAGCTGGATGATCGCGTCGATGTGGTTGCTCGTGAGCTTCTTCGATGGGGGGTCTAGAGGGTGTGATACAGCTTGAGCGAGATACGTAAACGTTTCATCTATAAGATTCAGTTCTTGAGGATACATCGCGAGATAGCCCGTCGACTACACGCAAAATTGGGGTCAGCGGCTGCAACTAGATCGAGCCACTGGACTCACAATTTCATTTCGGAGAGCTTGATCGAATTGGTACAGTTTGGCTTGCATTGCGGATACATGAGCTTGACGGAAAGACAACGGAGTCCGCTGAGAATATGTGAGCTGATTGCAGGATTCTGGGCTAGAGAGAAAGCACGTACAACGGGTATAACATTGGCGAGGGTGGTAGGTGCAGGTTGGGGTGGCGAGACAGGTGAAGTGGCACTACTTGAGTACCGTGACGCACCCGTCCAAGGGTCGTTGGTAGTCGCAACTGGAGGTGGCGGCGATGCTACGGCTCCTGGGGCTCGGTATCTTGAAGCGCCTATAATAACAGGTTAGTGAACTGAGAACCAGACCAAGTACGACGGCCTTACCGGTGAATGGATCCATGAATTCTGACCCGCCCGCAGAAGTAGTAGATTGCGATGCTTGGTATCGTGATGCACCTACCGGCACGTTAGCCTGCCCAGGAAACTACGTTCCATACGATTGGAGCGTACCGGTGAATGGATCGGAGGACTGCTCGCCTGTGGCGCCGATAGTAGTACCGGCTGTGCTTTTCTCGATAAAGCGAACAACCTCGTCTAGGTAGCTAAGAGGAAGATCGTTGTTCTGCAGGAAACGCTGAGCAGCAGTGTAGGGGTTTTCTGAAGGATAGGATAAACGTGTGATTTTGTTTTTAAAATGCACATGATGCTCACCATTGGCATTGTAAGGAAGTTTCAACGGAGGAGCACCTTCTTGCACATCGACGTCGAAGACATAGTCGTATTCCCGGCCCTGATAGAGCTGCTTGCGGCCTGAACCGACAGCATCTACAACATCCCCGATTTTCTGCCAGCTGGACGAGGTATTGTCCCACTACACACACGGGCATTAGCTTTCCACCAACGATTGGAGTTGATGCTGGATGAGCCTACCTGGTGAGCCTCCACGGTCTCACCGCGTTTGATCATCTTGACCTCGCCAGGTTTCTTGCCTGGATGACCGTCAGTTCTGTGTCGTTCACCTACCCGCGCCATCAACCCGACGCACCTGGCTGCGTCAACGCTTCTGGCCCGGGCAGATCGGACTTGTTGACGTCGCCGATTTGTTGCGCGGGAAGCGCTTGAGCGGCGACAAGCTCGTCATAGGCCTTCAATTGGTCGGCGGGTGCCCAACGTGCTTCTTCTGTGCTGAACACGCGGACAACGCCGTCGCTACAACCGGTGACCAGATCGCCATTTGGCATTGTTGACACGGTCCATACGGAGATCGCTGGGTGGACCAAGGTCTGGGCACATTCGCCATCTATTCGCGGCAGTATTTCCAGTCAGACGATGAGACAGGGAGAGCGAGGGAAAGGGACGGACCTCGCCAGATGCGTACAGTGCGGTCTTCGCCACCTGACACGATGTCGCCATTGGGAAGCACCGAGATACTGTATACGAACGAGGTATGGCCAGAGAGAGTATACACGCAGTCCCCTTCCATGGTCCAGATCCGAATTTCGCTGCGGATAATGGGTCTAGGCCTGGACGCATATGAGAGCGCATAAGCACGTACCTGTCATTCGAGCACGATGCGAATCCGATGTCAGTGATCAAGGCCAGACCGCGCACGGCCTGAGTGTGTCCTGGATAGGTGCGGACGTTCTTATGCTGCTTCCACAGTTTGATAGTGTTGTCCGCAGAACCTTCGGTCGTACCTCGTCAGCCGGTACGTTCAGCAAAGCTTACCGGGATGACCGACCTGTCAGAAATTGCCCGCCATCGATAGCCAACACGGTCCAGACGGACTGCTGGTGACCGACGAGATCGTACAGCAGCTGGAAGTCCTTCCACACTTTCGCGGTCCTTTGTACGAGGCGCACTATTAGAGTGGTGCAAAAGGAGGATACAGAGAGGTTTACGCACTTGTCCCACGAACCGGAGATGATAGTCCCGTCTTCAGCAGTGTGAAGCGCGCATACATTGTCTGTATGGCCCAAGAGAGAGAAGTTGGGCTCTCCCTTTGCGTTTGGTAGTGCGAAGACGTTGATCACCGTGTCCTGCCCGCCCGTGACCGCGTAACCTTTCCCCCATCCGACCGATTGAGCGACACGCGTAAGAAGGTGCCACTGTAGCTCATTTACTCACCTTCTGGGGCACCTGGTGCTGGTGGGAGGTACGCGACAGCATTGATAAATCGAGAACCAGCATGGAGGGTGGTTGTTTGAGTAAAGGAAGAACCAGCCGTCCTAGCCCATGCGATCGCTGTTGTATCGCGAGAGGCAGAGAGAATGAGATCGTCCGTCGGGGAGACGACCGCCCTAACCTAAGCATCGTGAGCGTTGGCGAGAGCACATGGCGTAGGTGAAGCGACGCACATCGGAGGAGTGTGCGGACAACGAGGCCGACAGTTTGTACGGCATGGCGGGGGCGGTTAGCGTCGTGAACGGATCGTGAAGGAGGGAGAGAGAGCCTGGGCGTCGGTTCGGACGAGATGGTCTTTACGGACGAACGCCAACTCGGATTGGGGAGCAGCGATCCCCGTCAAGCCTCGAACTTTCGACAGCCGACCATACTCAGCTTGTATTCCAGCTCAAGTAACGCGTTGATATGCCTTTCTGTCTTTCCCTTGTCCCGCTCGTTACGCGTACATTAATTGCGCTGTGCTCCCCGCGTTTGTCGCGAAGTGCTGCGATACATGATCCCCCACATCCCCCGCAACCCTCAAGTCAGTCGAGGACGACTGGAGCAGTCTCCGCTGGGACTCCACATCATGGGAAGATCTGCCTTGGCCCACATCCCGCCATATCGGGGGTCTGGGACACGCTCGATGCCAGTCGTGCAGCCATTGGGTGGTCGTATATTCTCGCGTCGGCGTCTGCTACACAGCAGAAGGGTTTGATTGGAAAATTCCTGGGAGCTCGCCCGCCCGGGATATTTCCACGACTCGACTGAGAAATGTGAACTTGGAGACCACCATGAGATTCCTAGGAACTCAAATTCTTGAGAAATTCCGACGAATGATGGCACCAAGATCTCAAGATCTCATGCCATTCTGGGACCATAGCACCACCAGGCCAACCGCCTCCAGGTGCCCACGCTGGTTCCGTCGGTCATTTGCATTGCTCACTCAAAAGCTGCACACCTTATGATAATGTTTGACATGTGTATATTCATGACGTTATGCGAGAATTTACATGATACGCTATTTGCAACTAGGGAAAAAATGTACTACAGAAACCCCGACACTCTCAAGACTACTACGCACCTAGCATTGATACGGACAGCGTGGGCAACAAGGTACTTACTAACAAATACTGGGTTTCATATGGTAGAGAGCCGTGAGTGCGAACTTCGAGGCGGACGATAGTAAGTCTTAGAAGGGGACTATTCATTAGTGACAAGACGACGGAAGCACAAGAGACGAGGAACTTTTGCTTACCATACGCAAATCCAGATGTAGGACGGCCCCTATGGGTGTCACCAGGACATCTTGCGCAGCCAGAAGAGGATTTACGAACGCAGGAGTGGCGAGAACAAGACCAAGCACANGGGGGCTTCAGAGGACAAGTCTGCAATACGGTGAAGGAAGGCGGGCAAGATGGGCTGACGTGGCAGAGGGTTTTTGGGGGAATATTGCCCATGGGAACTGCGAATCCCCGAGAACCTCTCTGTTTGGGGAGACAAACATCGGCAGCAGACGGCAACCCGTCCAAGCGCCAGCAACTCCCTGCAGACGCTCGACTCATGACGCAAAGACCATCAATCGCCTCAGACGATCTTGCCAATAAGGCGCCGACGTCTACAGTTTCCGTGGGGAATGACGGACTTGCGGAAATTCCTGGTACCCTCATAGGTAATTTCCATGACCGCTAGGATAGGAAATTTCCAAGAGCCTCCCTCTTGGAAAACATCAAGAGCGGCCTTTTGCCGTGTAAGCTGGATGCGGTCATACGGAAGCTGGCAGGAAAGCGTGACCGTGTACTCGTCGAGATCTATCGTGTACGTGAAGCGGAAATGACTAGTTTGTCCGAGGTAGTAGTATGTACACCACGCTAACGAGCCCCGGATACGTGGAAAGTCGCAGCCAGGGAGATACGGAGGTGCAGTAGTCTATGCCTTGCACCAGTTACTTCATCTCCTGCGAGTGCCTCACGACGCAGTTCATCGACCGTGGATTTACGAGGCCGACAACTTGCCAAATCATGAGGGGATGAAGGAAAAACGGCCATTCTCGACCGCACACCATTTTATCTGTCTTGGTTCAGGGCAGGTTATGGGCCTGCCCAGCCCGCGAAGATCCGCGTTCCCAGATCCAAGTGGCGCTTGAATTTTGTGTGGTTCGTGCTAACAAAGTCACAAACACTCACCTTGGCGGTGGTAAACAACTCGTCTGCTACACACTACATATCTCTTTTGCTATGCAACTTCCGTGCAGGATCACAATGCCTGCAATCCTCGCTAACTTTGCGCACAAGTCGCAGACGACCCACTACTCGACGTTTGTGTCATCGATGCCGTGTCGCGTGGGTGCATTTGAACCCTCGTGCAGCGTGTTTAGCAGTGATGATGGGAGCGTTGGAGTGTTGATCTGAGGGTAGAAACGTTGCATGGCGAGTACAGTAACCACACTCCAACGCCCTCGAAGCCTCGGTCGTTGGTATGACACACCTCGGTAGCAGTTCCTCGAGGACCCTCCGGTGGAATTATTGCGCCACGGAAACCGTATGAACGCACGATGCCCTTACACACAGCTCCGACACCGGGACGGGCCTGCCGAGGACGGTAATTCGCCGTACCAGCTGCGCTCGATATCACGCTCGAGCTAGAAGATCGGTCAGCTGGTGCGTGCCAACGTTCTTGATTGTATAGCTGTTCGAAACGCCCCTCTTCTCCCGCACGCGACGCGTAACGGACGAATAGTACGTGATACGAGCATGGATACGAGTGGGCGTCGTTCATACCCTGGAATTGTGATCCCCGCTTCACCTGGACTCGGAGCTCTCCTCAACGACGGTGGGCCGTTCTCTACAGCATCGTGCCACAGTGTTCGGCCCAGGGCGAATCACTGGCTGCGTAGGGTACAACAACTGCTCAAGGCGGCGGCACAGATGACGTCTTTGAATCCCCCCTCTATCGGGACTGTCGCGCGGTCAACGGCAGTCACAGGAATGGTTCCAGGCCTCAGAAGGGGCCGTCTTCTCTCCTCACAGTTCCAGGGGGTTTCTACCGCTGGGAGCAAACAGGACCTCGACACATTGCGGACGTAATATGTACCCATCACAGACCAAGGTTCACCTCCCTTCCACATATGGTACGGACATGTGCCTGCTACGCCCAAGCAGGCGGCACGCTGGGTGTCGGAAACTCACAGTCACTAAGGTATCATGGCTGCTGGACTGCGCTTCGCTACTTCGAGGCCGACCCTCACGGAAATGAGCGGACAAGGTCTATGGCACAGCTCCGTCCGCCCTTCCAGGAACTCGTCGAGCGCGAGGGTCCAGACAAGCTGATGTGCCCTTGCGGCCGCTAGCGCGTTGCTTTGCAAGGGCGTGAGATGTGACGGGGTCCAGGCCGCTGATTGTCAGCATGAGTTGCACGCCATATGGCCATGAGGCTAGCCAAGGTGAACAGAACCTTAGGCACGAGACGGCGTCGGGTCGGCAACGAGGTAAGTATACACATGTCTCAGGCCAGAACCCTACAACAAGGGAAAGGAGATGCGGAGTTTCATCTACATGCGCGCAGCGTTCACGCACATCCTTCCTCAAATTTGCAGACGCCGTATAGCCCTAGCAACACGCCATGTGGACGTCCAACCATGCCGCGGCGCAGCACATCGTCAGTTACACGACGACATGGCGTTTGTCTCCGCCGACGAATATCACATTGCACTCAAGCACAAGAACAGGCTATCATAGCACAGAGATTGGCTACAGAATGGTATTTAGAGTCGCGGAGCCGGTAAGCATGGGACGAAGCAGCGGGCTTTGGGTACTTTATAGGCACAAGACGATGAGTCGACGATCCAGAGCGAGCCCAGAGTGAGTTGGGGGGGGGGGGGTGCCAGGAACAAGCAGAACAGTTTCACAAGTCCGACGTAACCAGAAAGCCCAGAGGTTGTCAAGTACAAGCTCCACTCAGTCCCCAAGGTCGACAGCCGGTCCGAGGGATATCTTGATCTTCTTTCGGGCGTTAGTAGCATCCTGGCTGCCGCCGGAGGCCTTGCGCTTCAGGTCTCCTTGCGGGTCACCTGGTTCCGGATGTTGTCCTTCATCCTGCGTTTGGGATTCCAGGTGCACTGTATGACGGTCAGTCTCCGATATCTCGTGAGGTCAGGTCCCACTCACCGACTCTTCGTGAGAGCGCCTCGGACCGTGCCCTGTGGAAGACATGTGGGTCAGCCGAGCATCACGACAAGCGGAACGCCAATACGTTTCGATATCATTGATTGCATTGTTTTTCTTTCTGCGGCTCTTGCGCTCCGGTTTCTGGACACGTCCATTCAGTTCACGGCTCGGACCGCAGCGAATGAGAGTCCGACCAGATCAGAGAGTCCTAGAAGTCTCTTCTCGACCTCTGGATCAGGATTGAAGTAATCTTTGTAGACCTCTTCGTTCTTGATAGCTTGCACAAATACATATACCGCTTTCTGCAGGTTTTTGCGCCGTTGCGCTACTTTCCCTTTGGCGCCACCTTTACCCTTGGGCTTTCTTTTGGTCGCGAGTGATTTGGTCTCCATGAAACCGGACTCGTCCGCTTCGCTAGTTTCCTGAGCGATGAATCCTAGGGAAATGGGTCAGACAGCAGCGGGGACGCTCGTCATCATGCATATACGACCCTCGGCATCGAGCCTCTTGAAAACTTGTCCAGCAACCGTGGATTCACAGCCTGTATTGGAGAAGAGATTTAAGTAGGTATCTGCTAGCTCGCTTGCCACAAGGAGAACTTACCCATGAGTTTCGTGAATGCAGACAAGCCGTCTGGGGCGTGGGTTTCGAACACCTTGATGCCACGCCTTGCAACAGGTTCAGGAGACGACCTGTCAAATACGACAACGTGCCTTACCGCTGTATGGCTAGGTCCTTGAACTTAGCGATCATCCGCGGATATAAGTCGTGGACTACGATGAGGTCCCAGTTCCGGTCGGCTTTGACGCGGCAATCGAAGCAAATAAACTTCGGTGGGATCCGGTGGTCCTGGGCCGAGTGATAACCCATACACCTGCAAGGGGAAAGTTCAGGTAAAAGGTCAGTCCGCGATTGAACCTAGGAATGTACCGAAACTTACCACAAGTGAAACCATCGCTCACAACCTCCATCGCACTTGCAGCAGTCGCAATCTTCAATCTACAAATCATTCGCCCTGTTTCTGCACGATTGCATCGAAATAGTTACGAACCTGCACGCCGCACTCACACTCTACGCTAGTCACGCTGCTCTTGTCTTGTTCCATGGCAACGTCGCTGTCACTCCGGGTAAGCCCAGATCTCGACTGAGCGAAGGATTCAATTGACTCGTCCGCTCCAGGGTATTGTGGTACACGTTGTGTCTCCAAGTCTATGTGGCTATATCAGCTGAGCATTTTGTACCAATGTGCCGGGAAACGAACCTAGAATCATGCTATCGTCCATTACTACGTCTTGGCTATTCATAGCTTCAGGGGTCTTCCCATGGCCACTGGGCGACGGGTCGATGTCGGACGGTGGGAGGGATGACGCAGCTGTAGGGGTGCAGTCTCGCCTGGTGCTCTGCCGGGGGGTGGTGGACCTCGACGCTGATCGTGAGGGCACAACGGAAGTTTGTGGAGAAGGGATAACTTGCGTGTCCTCGATTTCCTGCGTCGGGGAAAGCTCGTGTCCTTGTTGCAATGGAGCTTTGGTCTGATCTCATGACGTTACCATGTCAATTCTCCGGGTGATCGATCATGGTACTTACAAGTTGCCCAATGCAAGCGGGCACAGACTCCGGCTTTCCAGAGTACTGTGCTTCGGCCTTCTCGTATTCTTGAGCCCCTTGAGATAGAGGCACGATGCTCCCTTCATCATTCCTGATTCCGATGGGCGCAGTGGGAGCAAAGACAGGCTCCTTGTCGGTATCTAGGGATTTGAGGGTAACATCTCAGCATTTCCGGGCTCGTCGATAGCAATGGGTATGGACATACCCGTTGGACTGCTTTCATCGTAGCCGAGGCCACCACCTGCTACTGCAACATCGTCCGCATCCCATACCACTCGGCGCTCCGAGGCGTCCTGGCGTTGAATATGGATCTGTTCGGCGCGCATGGTGGCTTCTTCTACCGGGGTGAGTGGGGGTGCGCCAAATGGATTTGCACTGGTAGTACCCAGGAATGGGGCACTGTTGTCTTCACCAGAGGGTAAATATCCCGAGACAGAAGTTACCTTCACATCGACTCCATGGTAACCTGTCTGTACAGACCCGACGCTACAGCGTTCTGGAACTTCCTCCTTATCGTGGGTGCTCATGAACCACTTATCCCTCTTCGCATCGCCGGCACGGAAGTGTGGTGGTTCGTAGTCATCTGGGGTATTCTCGTAATAGAAGAGCTTGAAGGTTGCAAATCGTCGTTCTAGGCAGCGCTTCCGATCAATGCTGGAAGAACATCGTGGAATGAGAAGCTGAATTACTAGGCAACGCATCCATTTGGGTAGTTGCTTGGATCAGGTTTTTAACCAGAGCCTGTATGCTGCACATTGAATGATAGCGCGCATGAGTGGTGTTGATACTGACCTTCAGACTACGCTTCACTTCTCCAAGGGTCGGAATCTTGCCTCGGCGAGTCGCGTCCGCCACTGGGTCACGTGATTTATCCGTAGCGGACAACGAAAGGTTCATCATATCCTCGCCAAGGGACATGACGGGAACTGAGCCCTCAGATCCTGGAACTTTGCAGTACTGTTGCACGCTCAGTGTCTGGTAGAGAAGTCGACATTAAGGGAACATACTGAGAAGTTGAAGGTGTATGCCTCAATTATGCTAAAGACCACACCGTTAGCGGGTATCGACGTAGACGGTAGTTCTACTCACTTGTTAGGGTCTTGGTCGTCCTGATGAAGGCTATAGTGAGGCAGGACAAGCAAAGTCGACTAGCGGATTACGCACAAGGTAGATTGCGAACACGAAGCTTCGTAAGTATTGCTTCTGTAGCGCGTCGAAAATGCCATTCTCCTTGAAAAACAACGTAAGTTGTGCCTTCTTGGAGACTGCAGAGAGGTCTTACGAGATAGTCGAGTAATTTGTCTGCTTCTTCCGTGAAGCCGCGCGTGACTGTCATGATTTTAAATCCACTGACGTTTCGTCCGCCCTCTGTTGAAGCAAATGAACTACCAGTCCTTGATGGTTGCGACGATAATGAGTTGGATGTAGAGGACGTCAAGTAACCTGCAACATGACGATAATTAGCAGAGATGTATGCGCATATAACGACCTCTTCATACTTTCCGAGAAGTTGTCGGATGGAAGCAGATTCCTGCAAAGGCATCAGTACTCTGACGCTCATATATGTTCAAATCGCCAAATATAAGCACCGTAGATACGTGATGCATCCTAGGCCCGCTCTGAGTAGAGTTTGGATGGACTGTAAACTTTGCTGCGATGTTATGACTGACTGGGAATAGTTAGTGCGATACACGAATGTAACGATGGAGTACTAGCACACCTGGTTTTGATCCGTCCGCGTAGCCTGGGCTTGCATGGTGAGTATTGATACCTAAGGGGCAGATGGAGGGAATGCGCAAGAAGACGGGATGGGGGAAGCGTTAGCTACTACGGATGATTGGAGCGGAGTCTAAAAGCTTCCGACGCGTTCTTGACGCGTCTCGCTCACATGGCCGCGATGGGAACTGAGCGCCTATCTGTTCAGTGTTCTGCTGTTACCGCGATGGCGATTTACGGACTATGGGTACTTTCCGTCCCGTTCAGCTCGCCAGCATGGTATCTCAATCAGTAAATCATAGGTCATTAACAAAGCTGGTGGACTCGTCTATGAACGAAGCTTCGGAGGCAAGGCAACGACAGTACCAGGAAGCGAGAATGCCACTAATGATGACGCGCAGATGGCCTTCCGCATCTGACGTCCAACGAATACCTCGTCCTCGCCGGTACTCTGCACGGCATTCATGCCATCACCAGCCGTCTTTCTCCAACTGGATCTAGCTCTGGAGCACATGTGATCTCCGGCGAGACGTTCAAGATGAACATTCTCTTGACGGCCACAGGTATGTCTCGTGCCATCCTCAACATTGTAGGAATCTTTGCTAAACAGCTGTAGGCACCAAGTTTGTTCTGTTGACCTCGCTCGTCGAGCCCACAGCAGATTCCGTGCTGCAGAAGGTGTATGAAATCTACGCCGATGCGGTTATGAAGAACCCATTTCATACACCCGAGATGCCGATTAGGAGCGAAGGTTTTGATAGCCGTATAACTGCTCTTCTAGGTTAATACCATGGATCGAATGGACCTCATTGACTGAGGTGTATTGTATAATCTACATGTATTCGCGACTTGAACGTTGAAGCAAGCTCGCGAACTCGGCGGCTCATCTCACGCGGAGCACGCAACCCGGTTAGGCAGGTGTAAACGTCTGACATGCTTCTAGATGCGGATCCCGTGCAAGCCCTGCCTAAAGACGAGCAAGATGCCTCGGTGGTGTTAGCTCCCTTCTCTTCCGTCTCCCTCATCTTCGCTCGACACTTACCCAACGCTCTCATCGAACATGCCTAGGAAAGCGTCCCATACTGCACATAGTCAGTCAGGTATCCTCGTCCCGTGTATCCATTGACCTCATCAGCCAACCATAGGGCAAGGTCAGGTGTATGCGGGGTCTTCTAGCCATGGGAAGAACCTGGGAGCGAGCTTTCCTCCCCTCCCGCACAAATCCACCACAGCATTGCACAAATACAACAGCGAGCAAGACGAAATAGAGGAAGGTGCTGAAGAAGGCATGGGTGAAATGGAGGGCGAAGATGACAAGTACGCCTCTATCATCATTTTCACAGTACCATTCACCAATTTTGCTGAAAGCATGGCCGAAATGCTTGCCATGTTGCAAGAGTTCCAGAGTCAGTCACTCTGCTTAAGAATCGTACGCATACACCTCCTGATAGGCGAGTCAAGAACGTAAGGCATCGAAGACTTCAGCGCGATCGATCGCCTTCCAGAACCAGAAGAGTGCGTTGTTCGGGGTCGCTCGTGAAAACGCAAAGAGAGCAATTCGCGATGGTGCTGCGGCAATGTAGGTCCTATGCCCACAACATATCTGAGTATATGCTATAATTAGTCGACAGTGAACAGGCGCGAGCGACTATCTCTGAATTCAAAGCTCAAGAAGTGTCACAGGAAGGGACCTTGGTCTCCCTCAAAGCATTATTTGAAAGCCAAGATGTATGTCACGGTCGCCACCCATCGTGCGACCACCCCGCGCCTCTGACGATCTCTGTCAGGATTGCGTACACAGCTTGCTGGATAACTTGAACGGCGTCATAGAAGACCTTTCCCATAGACGTGCAAAACAGATAGACGAAGCTAGCGCTATGCGTACGTCGTGTTGCTCCCGAGACACTCTATTTAACACTGAGTACGTTTCGCCTAGTCGAGGCCCAGGCTCTGGAGCGTGAACGGTCCCGTAAACGACTGGTCGAGCGTGCACGAAAAAACATTGAAGAGAACCTCGAGCATCAAAAGGTATGTATGGATTCTGCACACACGGCAGTACATTAACGGCGCACATGCGCGGACGCTTGTCGTCAGACTGTCACGGACGCTAGTAACTTGATCAAGCACTACAAGGCCCTGCTCCGTTGCTGATGCTTGCGCTGTCTGTTCTGCTGTGTGTGGCTCTTCGCGTGTTAAGAAAGCCCGGACGTTGTATCAGCCTCAAAGACAATTTGTCCAGTAGAATTGCTGCCCCGATGCTCTCATTGCTCTCCGCTCACGTATGTTACGTTTTGTCTTCCAGCTGCACGGCGTCATCCCGTGGCGAGTTGCTACAATAGCATACGCGCCTGAGAATTGTCGTTATAGATTGCTCTCTGATCTTGTCGTAGTCTGGAGATGTGCTATGGGAGCTGTATGCAGCATGAGAGGTGATATGTCATCAATATCGATGGCGTCGTCTAGCGTCTCCCACGAAGGGCTGTGGCGGAATGCCGGGCTAGTATGTGATTATACGTTCATGCCTAGATTTCGGAACGCCGTATACGCCGGATATACTCATGCCTTGTCCTGGGTGGATACAAATAGCTGACACGACATCTTTCTCAGCAATCTCCCCACTCATTCCCAAACATTGACCACCAGGTGCCCCGTGGCATTTCAATAATCAGCTTGTAGAGGTAGGTCATTACATTGTTGATACCAATGCTTTGAGGTGCTCACATGTACGACTTGTCAGAGTTCCACATTCCCATGTCTCAGTCAATCCCAAAGCTGTTTCAACCGATCACAGTCGGCGATGTGACACTTGCCCATCGTGTTGTTCTCGCGCCTCTCACACGCTGCCGCGCCAATAGCCAACATGTACACGGTGATCTCGCCGTAGAGTACTACTCCCAACGCGCATCTGTGCCAGGAACGCTGCTCATCACGGAGGCTACATACATCGCGCCACAGTCGGTTGGCCATTTCCTTGGCCCTACCATTCCAGGCGTTTGGAGCGACGAACAAGTCGCCGCGTGGAAGAGGGTACGACTCACGCTATTCATCAGCTACTTGAACTGCGTGAGACAAGACTGAGGGGTGCTTGGCAGGTGGTAGATGCGGTGCACGCGAAGGGATCCTACATATTCCTGCAAATTTGGGCTCTGGGCCGGGGGGCAGAATTGGATGAGCTCAAGAAAGAGAATCCCGAGTTCCGTTATGTCGCCCCTTCTGCCATACCGGTCAAGAACAAGCCTACACCAGAAGCTCTCACAATTGCAGGTACGCCCGCCTACACTTTGACGGATTTCGGGACTTTGAATCCCAGTTTCCAATGCGTTGTGATAGAGATCAAGGAGTATGTTCAACTCTATGCCAAGGCAGCGTCGAATGGAATCCATCGAGCTGGTTTCGACGGTATCGAAATCCATGGCGCGAATGGTTACCTCGTCGACCAATTCACCCAGGACGTCTCGAACCAGCGCACAGACGAGTATGGCGGGTCCATCGAGAATCGGTGTCGCTTCGCCCTTGAGGTTGTGGAAGCCGTGAGTAAAGAGGTTGGAGTCAAGAAGACCGCCATTCGCCTCAGCCCGTGGTCCAACTTCCAAGGTTAGTGTCAAGCGCTCTGTCCGATTTAGAGCCCTGGCAGCGTCACTAAATCGGTGAGATAGATATGCGCATGAAAGACCCGATCCCAACCTTCTCGTACCTGGTGACACGCCTCCGAGAGCTTTATCCTGATCTAGCATATCTGCATGTCGTCGAGCCAGGGGTTGCGGGAGGTTGGGATGGCGAGCGAGGGGAGAATGACGTGAGCCGCCAGGTTCCTTCTCTTCGATATGCTCAAGGCAGATTGAACCTCTACACATCAGTCTAATGATTTCATACGAGACCTTTGGCTCCCTCGCCCGCTCATCAGCGCAGGCCGGTACACAAGAGAAACCGCGATCGCCCGAGCGGAGAAGACGGGGGAGCTCATCGCCTTCGGCCGCCGGTTCATATCCAACGTGAGGCCAAGTTTCGCACCAACATTTTCGCGCCCTTGAGTTCTGACCCAACATTGACAGCCTGACCTCCCTCTGCGCTTGCGCGAGAACCTCCCGCTCACGCCTTGGAGTCGCGATGGGTACTACGTTCCTGAGGAACCGCGTGGGTACATCGACTACCCATTCTTCGAGAAAGCAAGCATTGGAGGGACACGGCTATGACACTTCTGGAGCAGACTGCATCGAGTCTTGCGGAGTATACTACGATGGGACCTGGGCTCGTTGACCGAGTCTATGTATTGCCGTCCTTGAAGAATTCGACCATTGTCATCAGACGTGATCAGACATCAGATTCAGGTCGACAACTCACTGCGGGAACACAATCCAATGAATAGCGTGCATTGTTCTCGGCTGGGGTGTTGGAATATCCAGCTCCAGAGGATGGGCATTCGGGTGGCAATCGATATCGAATCGGTCGTGCGTATTGCATCATCATATCACCCATCGCTTTTTCCAGGCTAAGTTAGGAAGACATTGCGTTCAGGCCTGGCAGAACGCTATGTCGGCATGATGTGCCGCAACTCCCAAGGCGCCGTCGAGCTTCTATAATTTGCTCCATAATGGCACATGTGGAGGGTGGCCACCTTCCGAATGGATCGGGGGCGGGGACCGGGGGAACCATGACCTAGAAACACCGCACGGCGAGAGCGCCACCGGGTTCAGACGGCAGCATAACACCGGTTCGCCAAGGATCCAAGGTGGTATTTGTGCGTGGTCGCGGGGACGCAGCTGCACTCAACCTCCACAGACCCAAGACTGCTGGAAGTGCCGCCATCCAGCCACGCAATATGTCGTCCGAAGCCCTGAACGATGTGCCCAAACTGTTTCAACCCGTACGGGTGGGGAATCTCACCCTCGGACATCGGATTGTTCTCGCGCCGTTGACACGCTGCCGCGCGGACAAGGGCCATATTCCCAATGAGCTCATGGGGACATACTACACGCAGCGAGCGAGCACCCCGGGGACACTGCTAATCTCGGAGAGCGCACTCATTGCCCCACGCGCTGGTGGGCTCCTCAGCCAGGAACAGAATCCCCATGTGCCAGGAATATGGACGGAGGAACAGATCAAGGGCTGGAAAGCCGTGAGTGCTTCGAAGGTTAGTCGGTCGTAGTGGAACTCATGAGTTACTACAGATTGTAGATGCCGTACATGCCAAGGGATCCTTCATGTACTTGCAGGTGGTGGCTATGGGTCGAGCAGCACAGAGCGAAGCCCTGAGGAACGCGAATTCTGAGCTGCCTTATGTTGCACCTTCCGCTATTGCTCTTCAGGGGAGCGCAGATACCCCGAGGGCCTTGACAATTGCAGGTAAGTCGTGGTGGCAACTCCTCTCGAATCATTCGAATTCACCTCTCGGTGGTAGAGATCAAGGAGTACGTCGAACTCTTTGCCCAAGCCGCATCAAACGCAGTGCACGGCGCTGGTTTTGACGGCGTGGAAATCCATGGCGCGAATGGGTACCTGGTCGACCAATTCATCCAAGACACATCGAACCAGCGCACGGACGAGTACGGAGGGTCCATCGAGAACAGGTGCCGCTTCGTGTTTGAGGTTGTCGCAGCCGTCGGCAAAGCCATAGGCTTCGAGCGCACGGCTTTACGCCTCAGCCCGTGGTCAACGTTCCAAAGTACGTCCTTTCGACAAGGGCATACACGTTCGGCTGCACAAACATTCCACAGACATGAGAATGACGGACCCCATTCCAACCTTTGCATATCTCGTCACAACCCTGAGCGACAAACACCCAGACCTAGCGTACTTGCATCTCATAGAGCCTGGCATTCTCGGGAATTGTGATTCTGCGATTGGGTCTACTGACGTACGTGGACGGATCACCCGATTGGTGGATGTGCTGACACGTCTATCGTTCAGTCTAACGACTTCATCCGGAATATATGGTTGCCCCGTCCGCTCGTCAGCTCTGGCCGATTTACAAGGGAAACAGCCATTGAACGTGCGGAGGCGACGGGGGAGCTGATTGCCTTTGGCAGATTGTTCATCAGCAATGTGAGCTGGGGTGCGATGAACACACCGAGCAGAACTGACGTACTTCGATTCAAACTTGCAGCCTGACCTACCGCATCGACTGCGCAAGGATCTTCCCCTGGCAAAATGGGACCGGAGTTTGTTCTACGTGCCCGAGAAACCCGAAGGATATATCGACTATCCATTCGTGCATGAGACGACGGCTGCGGAGGCGTGAAGACAGGTGCATAGAATGCAAGAGAAAGAATGCTAGAAGATACTTCTCACAGTTACCGCCGAACTGCGGGGAGAGTCCAGACAGAATATCGGTGTGCGAAGAAATACAATTACATTCCACCACGTTGACCCTGTAGCGTAGAGGAAGTCCTAGTAATTGGAGATGCATACAAAGCCTATGATGCTTGCTACTGAGGCAGTATTAGACCTGTTCTCTTTGCAAGTGCTCGGACTTACCAGTTCTGCAGCGGAGCGTTGTATTCTAGGAGCATCGTCACGTGTATCTCGAGATGCCCCCGAGGGTTGGAGGTTCAGGTATTCTGCCATGAAAACTCGCAAAAGGAGGTTCCATCGCCGCATTGTAGGTATGTCAAGAGCTGAGGCGTCATCCTGGACACCGGTACGGTTAGCATGCCTCTAGTCCTACACGTATTACACTGCGCACCTTGATGGTATGCCATACGCGAGGGAAGGGATTAGCGATAACGTGCAGTACGCTCACCCCTAATCGCAAGAAGGGAATATGGTCGTCCTCGATTCCACCAAAGGAATAACCTTGATCACGGGGAACGAAGAAGCTAGTGAACTTCTCTTGGGTCTCCGGACCGTCGTTCCCGTATACGAACGCACCGCTCTCCGCAAGTCGCTTCTCAGAGGCAGCCATGGCATCAAAAAGCCAGGCAGTGTCGACAAAGGAGGAGCGTATTTGCGGACGAGGAGCACCCAAGAGGTCAAGTAGGATGAGATGCTCTATCGTCCCGAGCTCAGTCTCAGAGCCTGGGAGTAATCGTCGCTTCGTGTTCGGCGAGATGTATGTAGTGGACCACTTCTGTGCAAGATGCCTATCCAAATGAGCCTACCGTCAACGTCCAGAACGGAATGTGTTACCTGGCACCATAGATGGAGTCTGTCGCGGTCCAATCCTTAAATGCCTCCTCGCCATCGAAGAAAACGAGCTGCAATGTCGTCTCTGCAACATCGTCATCGTCCTCCTCGCCATTCTCTAGGCGTTCCTGGCGTTCATTCAGTAGGGGGTCGAGTGTTTCTGCCAGGTCGAGCATGAATGCGCACGGAGCAGCAGAGTCGGTAGCGCCCACAAACTACCGAACACGTCAGTAGTGCGGCTTCTTCGTCGAGGCGTGAGACATGCCTGGTTCTGAGGATACGTAGCGAAGAACTTGCTGTCGAAGTGAGCAGCTACTATGACGCGTCTGGGAGCCGTGGGGTCCTTGGTAGCGATGACATTTGTAAAACGTTTCACACCGTACGGGGTCGTGTCGTTGAACGAATCCTCCTCGACATGCCAGTTGAGTTTCTTGAGGGTGGACACAATATATTCTCTAACAAGAGTGTTGTTCTCGGTATCGGGAGGCCTGGGTATCAAGAACTTGGACAAGTGAGAAGCAGGATTATGTGGATCTACGTTGCGGACGGGGTCTGGAGATGACACAAGCGTGTTGATCGCTTCGTGGGATAGAGTCTTAAACTCTCTTGGACCCAGCTTAGCAGCATGGCAAGAAAGTGCGAGTGCAACGAAACATAGCAGACTATGTCGCCAGAAGACAAAGGACGGCCAGAGGAGAGTTGGTAGGACGCGACTGTGGCAACGTGACATGGTCGTCCTGGTGGCAGTGGACACTAGTGGACAAGTCGAATGGAGGAGGCGCGCTAAAGCGCGCTAAGCGCTTGCGAGAACAGTACCATAGTTTGGGGTTAGGGTCGCAGACGACTTGCCACACACTGCACTGTGCCTTGGCAGTCGGAATTTCGGGGGACTCTCGGGGAGTACTGGGTATTGAACGGTATACAGCTTCATGAAACAAAAGGGTACAATACATGTCACTAAGAACGCAATCGTCTATCAGATAATAAGGCCTCCAAGCTTGTTCAGGGTATCCAGGACAACAGCGAGAGCCACCAGGCTAAAACTGCGAGCACCAAACACCGTCTTGTTCCTCATCCCGAAATCCCAGGCGAGCCACGCTTGAGAAAGGCCGTAGAGAAGCTCTCCCTGCTGCGGATTGAGAATGTCCACAGGTTGGAAGAGGTTTCGGCGTACGTCCCGCACGAGCTCCGATGAGTGTAGGCGCATTCGTTGCATCCGGTCTTTTCGCCATCGCTGCTGCGAACACACCGCCAGAATTGTCCCTACCACCACTTCCTCCTCCTGCAGCCGGATATCCGGGGCGTCCGAAAGCGCGTGTGTCACGCAAATGTAGCGGAGCTCCTGTTCGTATTGTAGGAAGAGCGCCTTCATGTCTGCTACGTTCCGGTCGTCGTTGTGGAAGTAGTTCAGCTGTCGTTCAATGAATGGTCGGAGAGCTTGAGAGATGACATCCGACAGAGGAGCCTCTCGCTTAGTGGTAGTGGACAGAACTACACTTCCGCTGGGAATGGGGATGGAGTCGGTAGGAAGTTTCAGGTTGTTCAGGTCGATACTGCGAAACAATACCCCCAACGCGCGGCTCGAGAAGTAATAGTCGGTGTCCCGCGGGTCACTATCCTCAGCCTGAGCGAACGTGTCATGAGCTTCCGGTGACATGCACAATAGTCAGTGCGCATACCTTCTTCCAGTCAGGTTTCTCTCGAATTAGCAGGCGCGGGGAATCAAAGATATCTACAGCCACTCCGTTCTTGGGGTAGTCCACGGCTTGACTACATAACTTTGCGAGCTCGATGCATGCTGGATCGCTTGTCCCTTCCTGCAAGTCTGTGTTAATGGCTTGCAGATGTATATACTACGTGGTCGCATACCTTTGATTGATCTACGGGAGAACGACCACACCGTGAGCAGATAGAGATACCAAATGCACGAGCTATGTACTTACCAGCTATGATGAGGTGTCGATCAGAAAGCAGGCCCTGATAGCGGCGTTAGAAGTGGAATAAGTTACGTGTATTCTGCAATATCTTACCAGAACATCGGAATTGATGTATTCAACGATGAAGTCGCAGATATCGTCTACTGTGCTTTCTCGGTCGTCAAGCGTCCTGGTTCCAGCACCCTGGTAGTTCATGGGGTCTTTATGCTCGGTCGGGAGTAGCGGGTCATACTTGATGATGGAGTACAGATCACTAGCATCAGGTGGATGACGGGTCAGCTGTATGCGTACTTGAGAGAAGAAGCGAAATACCCATCGAGATCGCCTCCACCCAACATCGAGGCAAGCGAACGCTTTCCTATACGCGTTGTCAACACGATGTATGACCTGGGGAACGCATGTATGGGACACGAACCGACTGATGGCAGGACGACGACGTTCTTCAGGCCCCGGAAGAAGCAGACCTTATCCGCTGGTGGTTCACCGATAGCACGGACTCGTTGGACTAACCATATGATGTCAGTGTATGCGACAAGATCTCGAACGGAGGGCACATACCATCTCCGGGGTGAACGACGGGACTACGAGATATAGAAACATAACCTACTCATCCATAGATATAGTCATCTCACTTGATACACTTGTGTTATGATCGACTCACCCTTCAGGTACACCGGCTCCTCATCCTCGTCGTTCTGGATGCATACTGGTGACACATTCTGATTAGAGAAGGAACAAACAAGAGGCATTAGTCTTACCGTAAATTTGTCCCTCTTTCAGTGAGAAAACGTTCTCAACGCCTTGGCGCTCGTAGGCGGGGCCTTCATCTGCGACACCAACTAGCAAATAACTGTCAGGAATTGGAATCCTTGCGGCGTGCTTGATATCGCGCAGGACGTGATGCTGCGCATAGAGAAGAAGACTGTGGAGGAACGTTCCGGACAGATCACCAGCTCTAGGCTTTTCGTGCCGCATTCCGAGTCCTGCAGCCCGTAATCCCTTGAGGATCCAGGGAATCCCGAAGCCTTGACCTAGGTTGTGCGTCTTCAGAAGTGTAATGGTCTCCTCCACCGAGTCTGCGGCAGTCATCGTTTTCGCGACAGCCATTTCCTGCAGTTTGAGGAAAGTCTTCTGTTCGACGCCGCGGTCCTCCAAGATCATGATCAGGGCCCTGCAATCGTGATGAGCACTACGCGGCCCCCAGTACGGGTAAGGACGTACTTGTTGAGATAGGATGTGCCGGGGTGATCAAACCAACGCGCAATCTCAATGGGGGCAACATCCTTCTCGAGCGCCTCGAACTTGTTCATGGATGGACGGAGGCGCATCTTGATTCCCTCCAGCCTGTGGTCGATGACCACTACCCCCTTGTAACCTTCAGGCAATTTAGACGCAATTTGTACTAAGTCAGTTGGTTGACGTACCTAGGAAACGTATTTGATACTGTTCAAGATAGGTCAGCACGACATGAAGAAGACGGCATTGTAGCAACATACCGCGTGAGGGGTGATCACCACCCTCCTCAGCGACTCCTTCGCTGTGCAAAGTGCCTCCCAGATCTTGTCGGCGAGCTCCTGAGATATAGTGCCCACGCCATCCGTAAACAGGTACATTCCATCGCCATCCTCGAGGTCAGGCATCTCCTCCCACTGATCACGAGTTATTGATACTGAAGGGTCTGTCGCCGTAAATGCTTGCGCCAGGCGGGCTGCATACTTCGATGGCTGTCTGATCACGTTTGAGAAGTCGCCGAGACTGTCACGGATGCGTTGTGCGGTGATTGTACCCTGGGTTGGGTGTTCAAATGGACTCATGAACCACACTGCATGCTCGCGTAAGGCGGAAGATGAGTATGCCAAGAACTCGTAATGCCGTCCACCGAGGTCGAAGCCATGTTTCAGAACCCCTCCTACACGTTCTGTGAGAAGGGTCGTCCCGTCAACCTGGAGGTCGCACATGCTTAGTCAGGAAGTAAGACGTGCAACGTATTATCGCCTACCTCTCGCGCCCATCTGTACTGAAGACGGTCTTCGTCGCGGAAGTCGACTCGGACGAAATGATCCTCGAATCCTACAAACTGCCGAATAACGCGGTTGCTGACGCCCACGTAGGGCCCCTCCAAGATGACACGGGTGGGCGTGAAGGTGACGTGGTGACATTGGAACTTGCCCAGGTCGCGATCTCGTTCTTCGTTTTCCAAATTCCGCTTCAATGCGAGCTTCGATACCTTGTCCCGTTTACCGCCACCTGGCATGACGCGTCGAAAGCAGTCGGATATAGAGTCTTTCGGGTTTCGAGTACGGACAGCGTCAGCGAAGTCCCGCAGGATCTGCGCAGCGCCGGGCCCAAAATCCTTGTGCAGCTTTTCGAGTTGAGGACGGAAGTAGCCAAGAATGTCCTCCGTGTTGAGGAATCCGCTGCGGAGGAGTGCCTCGATCTGAAATGCGACGGGCCAGGAAAACTGTCCCAACCAGCAATGGAACTTGTACAGTTGCTTCGTGGAGAAGAAGCCTCGATTGAAGGCCTCGACATTCGCCCATATGGGGCGCTGGATACCGGCTACTTCACACAGCTCCGCGAATTTACGAATGTCTGCCTCGGTATGCATGATGACGCGCATGTGATGTGCGTACGGAGCTACGACGGCATGGGCAGGAGTCAGGCTATCCAGCCTCTGTCTGAACTTGCGGTTGTCTTTCCACTCAACACCCGTGAGCGTCCGATTGAAACGTTCGCGCTCCAGCATCGGCGGGGTGAGGAGGTCGAAGCATATATCTGATCTCGCCTGTTAGTCCCGTACTCTGTTCGGGAGCGTGGTGAGCACCTACACGGGTTGCCGAAGTCCATACCATAGGCGAGTCTGCGGATATTAGAGAAGTTGATTGCGACGTTTGAGCCAAGCTCCTCTGTGGTTTTGTCTCCTAGCTGCAGTAACAGGACGTCAGCACCTTGTGTGGCGATCGAAATGCACTATGATCTACCTGGATTCTAATGAGTTTGTGGTCGTATTCGAACCACAACAAGCCCGCTCCCTTGTCTCTGTGGCTGACCTCGTACTCGTTGGAAAACACACGAGGTGCAGTCATAGGCTCCTCTGGCCGACGATAGAAGACGCCAAACTGCAGCTTGTCTACGTACAGACCCACGTCAAGTCTGCAAAGCTTCTCTTCACGTTTCTCTTCGTCATCCGGCTCTAGGTAAGGCGTCTTCTCCAAGGTCTCTCGGAGCCCACGACCAGGCGGCCTCTTGCCGCGAAAGAGCCTCAACTTGCGTCCGTTGATGACAATGTATTTCTTCTCCTCGTAGACGCGCTTCATGAGCTTGTCACCGAGTTTACGGTTGGGAAGGATAAGGGACCCTGTGCCATTGTTCTGCACACCGCCTACTCCAGGATTCAGGACGACTTTGAAGTTGCTACAAGTAATGAACAGGGTAAACTCAGTGCTCCATGTTATACATTTAGAATACATACACGGCTCGTGGGGTCTTGGGATCGGATGGGTTGAAGAATTCTTCGGAGTGCAGTATGGAACCGAATGTCCGTTTGACATCCCAGACGGATGCGTCGTAAGCAACATCGGCTAGCTCGATCTCCATACTATCTTGGGTTTGTTGAGGTGCCCAGAGTTCGCTGCGCTACGCGGATGAGCAATGGTGCGGTGAGATCTGGGAGGTTGCGCAGACAAGCTGCTCTGGCCCTGTGCGTTATAGCGGTCTCTGATCCAGTGGCTCAGGTCAAAGCACGGCGGCCCACGCCTCTGGCCAGTCACAGAGTAACTTACGACAAAGGGCAAGGAACAGATCGATACGTCGAGCCGTGCATATAGTTGCAGAGATCATTCATAAGAACCAAAGGATGGGCGCTGGTGCTGCGGTAGAGTCAAAGCGATTGGTGAAGCTGATTGCAAGCGGCATTTTCGAAGCGCCCAGCCCCGACGCGGGCGCTCCTAGATTGTCATCGCATTGACTACCACAAACCACTACAACATCCGCAAGCAACAAGAGACGGTATACATAGCTCGATACTATCGGATGTATACCATAACAAAGACTACAAGAGGGACATAGCAAAGATGAGACGACTAATTCGACTGAGTATGACACCTGTCCCTCATTTGTAAGGAATGCCTGCAGACGGAATCTTGAGCAAGCCTATACGCAGAGGAAAATAGAGCACATGTAGCTCACCGTTTTGTAGCTAGCACAATTGAGTAGAATCACTGCGTGAGCATCCAGGAACCAGTAGGATTAGATGAGCACTCACCCTCTGGAACTCGTCGTAGGCAGTGCTCCGCACGTTCTCATGGGCATTGCGCACGATAGACATCATCCACTCTGCCGCTTGACGTTCATTCAAGTGCAAAGCGAACCTGTCCTTCAGCCGTTTGATCGTGGGTTCACCCTTGAAGGAAGGCAAGCAGGTATCAAGCATCAGCTGCACCACGCTCACGAGCTGGTCTGTGTGCGGCCTGATGGCGAGGAACGCCTTCACTGTAAGCTGCTGGAAGAGTTGGTAGCCCTGTGAGTAGCGTCCACCCATTAACACGACCATCTCATGGGTCAGCTTGAAAGAGTTGGGCTCGAATTTGACGCCCTGATAGACACTGTGAGTGCTGAACAGGGTATTGTCTATTGATGTGACTTACTCCCGGACGTAAACCAATCAACACGATCATGTCAGATGGGACAGATA